>JAAVTS010003861.1:0-16438 GCA_022845575.1 Baylisascaris ailuri
AAGAAGGGTGTCGAGAGGTAGATAAAATTATTTTGATGCGAGTTCATTGAAAACGGCTGCTGGTCGATGTGGCCGTTTTATACACGCATATATATATGAATTCAAGAAACCGCCGTTCCCTTTAAGAAAATTTTTTTGCTTCGGTGTCGTAGCGATGTGAAATTGCTATATTAAAAATCTGTACTTTTTGAATAAGTGAACGGAGAAAAAAGGGGAATAAAACATCGAAAGAAGACTATGATATTGCAAGGAACGAACGAAAGAAACTAATTTTTGAAGGTTGCATTGAAAAGTAAAAAAAAAAACGAGGAAGATAACTATCCAAGTCAAAGGAATTTTTTTCGAAAGCTTGTAGAGAAGTTTCCATCACTCAGCATCATGCATCCAACCGCAGCCACGACGGTGGCTATCGAACGCATTGATAAGCGGCTTTACGCCTGCTGATAAGTGTTCATAAAAATTTTTTTTGAGGTAGAAGAATGTTGCTAGCCACGATGCGACAAACACCTTTCGAGCAGCCATTCTGGAACATTTGTGTGAGATCTAGTTAAATATTACATATACGAAAAGCTGTATTTTTTCGTGGAAGTGCTCTTTGAGGTGCAAATAATGAAACAGAGCTATTGCCGAGATAAAAGACTTCTCGAGATTTTCTCAAAAACAACAAATAAGGAAAACCCTCAATCTTCGGATTTTGAAGAGTTTGGTGAAATCCTTCACATCGAAAACCATCATAAAGCCAAACAAAGCTCCTTTTCTTCGAATTCGAGATTTTTCGGCAACATCCTGAGAATAGCTTACTATTTCCGAAAGCAATAAAAAGGCTGAGTTTTATTTATTTCCCACTAACTCGCTAAAAAATGGCCACTAGAAAAGAATTATTGCACATCACGAATAGCAAATGAAAGAATTCGGCACAGTAAACACAAATGAAATTCATAGAGTAAACAAACAAATATTTGCAAATAATATAAAAAAATAGCGAAAGAATCAATGATAAAAATACATTCTATTCAATATGAAAAACAAATGATCAACAAACATATCCAACAACGTTTTGGTATACGGTATCGGCTTCGACGATACAATTCCCTGAGTGTAACTGATAACCGTATTATACCACGCATTCGTGTTGGTAATGATGAGGTAAAATTTCCGAAAGATCTTCAATAATGTAATGATTTTTTTCTTTCATGAAGATTACAGGTGTGAAGAATTTACCACGAATGTAAAGAACATGACGGTTCATTCACTTTCTACGTAACATTGTCCGTAGAAAAATGGTACGTTTAAATGATGGGTATATCACGCAAGAACGAGGATTTCGGTAATGATGCCACAATAAAGTCAATTTATGTTATTGTATCCTAGGATTTCTTCTTTGAATATTCCCCAGAATTTTGCCGTAAAAGTCGAAATTATGCAGTCGTAAAATCCATCCAGAATTTTCAAAACACGAAGTCTGAAACCAACAACGAAAATATTTATCTCCTCTTAGAAAACTCAGTTTGGAAAAGGAAAACATTTGTAGGAGGCTTCTAATGGAAATTGCACGATTTATGTAGCTGGTCAAAGGAGGCAAATGAAACTGATGAGGTAGCTCTCAATTTTAAGCGACTTTCATAGACGGATTGGCTACGTTTCTCTCTTAGAAAGTGACTGGACTAATAAAAGAACGATTTCACCTCCTTTAGATCTGAGAAAAATCCCCTTTCAGTTATTCTTTGCTTAGAGAAAACTAATTGCTAGCAGCTGCTCAAAAGTGCTGATGTTGCGAAGCGTTTCACCACCACGTGCGCTAATCAATATAAAAGCTAGCAGAAAAAAATTTTGATCGGAAAGAATATATATTTGAATTTTTCAAATATCCGCTAATCCATAACGCCAATTAGAACAAACGAATGTTAACATAGTATCAAAAACGAAACGAGCAGTTAGAGGTTGAACGACTTTGGCAAATCATCACTACACAATTACAACAAAAAAAAAGCGATATATGACAAAGCCGGATGAGACCCCTTTGTATGAGGTAAGAATATATCAAATATGAGGTAAGCGATATCGACAAAAGCGTTAACAAAAATATTTTAAGGTGACTACCACAAAAGAGCAATAGAAAAAAAAAAACGTTAGAATGTAGCTAAGCATTACAAGAGGTCACTAAGCACAGACGACAAGTCGCACTCGAAATAACAACAAAAAAAACGAACAACGGGAGGTAGAATCACTGATAAGAGGACTGACCTAAAAAACACTTGAAATTAAACAAATAAAGGGCATTTGCTAAATGCGCCTATATACAACGAACCCTTTGAAAGGGCTTGCCAAAGCTGAGTGTAGCTGCACCAGTGGCACAAGAGTGGCGTTAGCCCAAGTGGGACGAGCAAACTCGATCACGTTGAACGTGACAATTGCTTCCAGCATGCGGCAAACATTTCGACTGGATGAACCAACAAATAAATAGAGACCTAAGGATCGGTACCCTAGTAGCTGCTAATGTTTCGCTTGAAGAAGGTGTAAATTGAACGTTAGTCCATCGTTGCATGATTGACCACAGCGGTTGCATTTGAAGGGATTATCGTAGCCGTGGTAACCCATATGTATATGAAAGAGCGGCTCATCTTGGAATGCCATTTTACAGTGTGGACATGAGAATCGCCACATATCGAACGCTGATCGAAATTTCTGCTGCAAAATCTCGCATTCATTAAGCGCTCACTCTAATAACCTAAACATGCTTCATGGCCGAAACAGGAACCATTAGAATCTTTCTTGTATTGCAAATTCATTTAACTATTACGAAATGGATTAAGTTCAGAAGCTAACGGATGTCAAGAAGATTTTATTGTAAAACTGCAAGTACATAAAAATATAATTATTCCGTAAATTCTCACCGAGATATGAGACAGAAAAAATTAACATTGAAGGCGAAATATTTGGAGACTATCAAGTGCGCAGATATAACACAGAAATTACTCAATTTTTGATAGGAAGCTTCAGCCAAAAAAAAGAAGAAATTATGGAACGGCTCGATACCGTGCAAAAATCTTTTGCCAATATCAAGCAATAGGAGAATTCCATCAGTGTCCACAGTACATGCAGAACTCCTCCCAAATGATTAATTTATAAGCAAGAGTTTTGATGAATGAGCACATGCTTGACATAGCAGAGAATAAGAATGTATGTGGAAATCGTAATACTCTGTAATAGGAAGCGCGCGCGCTCACTACTCAATGAGCCTAAAATCGATTCCTTTCATTTAGACAAGACTGTAGAGTGCATAAAAGCTGAGAAACACCTGCTAAGTGACTGATGAGAAAAAAGATTTATATCGTAAACGGATGACAGTTTGAGCAGCTGCCATCGAATATCGATAATTTTTGATGGAAATGAAATACGTAGATATTGTGTGCTTTAAAAATTTATGTTTTTCAAATTGCTGACTACTAGCTGCCATGATTTGGACATAAGAGACGACCCACGATCCGCCCACTAGTTCTTCGACTCTTTTTTTTGGTTCTCTTCTGGAGTTTAGAAAATTTTCCTTTATTTATGGTAACATAACCGACAAGCAATATCAGATTATATGAATATTATCGATGCCTCTTTCAACAATAGACAATTAGAATTTTATAGGTCGGGAATTAAAGGCAAGGAAAACGTGTGCCTTTGCTGACCATTTATAAGGAGAATGAATTAATGAATCGGAACGATGAATGAAGCATTTGGGATAAAAGTAAGTGCTGATTAGTTTCATTTGATTTTCTTTGGTTTTGAGTTGTCAGAGAATTTCTTCTTAATCAATCGCGAGAGGATGTTTTATTTGGTGCTGGCAGCAACTGTCTAGCGATCAGCTCACGAAAGAAATTCCTAATGTAGGTATAGGTTATGAATAGTTGCATATGCGTAGAAAATGGGACGAATCATATAAAGTTCCGCATCAATTCTCTATGCATGCTATATAAATTCTACATGAATCATAAACCTATAAGTTGGATATAAATTCTAAAAAGCTTACCTCCATATTGTGCATATGGGCGATACATGCTTGTTGAAAAATGTTCAAATGGCCAGTATCTTCATGAAGCAATAGGTGCGGAAGAATTCTTGTGGGCGTGGGTCGCGATGCGATTGGGGCCGAAATTGGTAAACAAGCAGCAACCGGGCTTTCGATTACGCTTTCTTTATCATCGCCTTCCATTTTCTAGAAAGCCTTCTTCTCAGCAAGGCACAGACTTATGTGACAGCAGCTTATAATGACCCACCTGACAAAGTACTACAACTCTTTTATCTAGCGTACTGGAAACAATTCGGATGACATTAGAAGGATTGTAAGGACCACAACATTTGAACCGACCTCCCAAAATCCTAGCGCACCTGCAATCATTTTGAAAGTGAACAATGTGACGCTTAAGAAGCTTAATAAAGAACAATCTTTTTGTAGTTGCCGTGGAGAACAGGGGATTTTATTCGACTGTGACGCATTGCGTTTGAATGATTTTTTGTCTCATTCACGATGAGGATATAGAAAATTATTGAGTAATGTTGATGGCAACCGTATGGAAGTTGTTCCAGAAAAGCTTGTTATGAAAACGAGAACGTGTTCTAAAAATACTTCTCTTTCTTAGCACACCAACTTGTATAACAGTTGTACGTATCTATTAAAAAAAAGTTCCTCATATGAAGACCACCAAGAGTTTGTTCTTGCCTAAATCATAACTTACCTCACGCTTCACATCCTCATTCGTATCTACGACGTCGTCAATGCCTGGAGAGTTCTTCTCGTGCAGTCGGGCAGCGATCTGATTCAGCTTCAAACCAGCTTTACGTTTTCTTGCCCCTTTATCGCCTGTTTCGTCTGCCGTTAGCGATCCCTCATCACCACTGCTCTTTGCTGATCCTAGAGGTGACTTGTGCGACTCACCTATAAAGTAATCACCCAATCCGGCGTTGTGGTCTAGTGACAACTTCGTATGAATGCAATAAAACAAAAAGTACAGATTTGTCATGTGGTTCAGTGACTTCGTTATCACGCTCTTTGTAAAATAACATCAGCACTGATGTATACCACTTGAATTAGCCAGGCCCACATACCCATAAATTAAAATACATAGCAAACAGTTGAGGCAAGAACGTTAGAAAATTATTCTAACACTTTTTTTTTCTAAGGGCTAAACAAAAAAGCAGGTCGATAAAAGATAAACGATTCTACAAAATCTTTCAAGCCTTGCAAACATAAAAACCATCAGAATGTGCATAACAGCTTCACTTCAACACTGAGTATGGAAAAAGAAACCAGAACAGTGTAACAGCAGCAGCGATCAGGTGTCGAACTCAGGAATTATTTTAATAATAGTCTATAGGCACAGAACGATTTTAAGTTTTCGAAAAATAGTTGACGGTAATTTCGAGCTGCAATTAAAAATATAACTTCCCCCAATAGTTTTTGCTTTTCAGGTCAAATTGCATATGTTCACCCTTTTAGGGAACAACAATAAACACTTCAGACAACTCGCTCTTTTTTCTCGCTGCAGAAGCGGAATGGGTTATCATTTGAAATTCTGGGCTATTCAATAAGTTAGCTCAAATAGTGTACGTGAAGAGCGCATTAGCCTTTGTCGTTCATTACAAAACGCACATCAATTTAAGTGAAATAAGAGAGAATAAATCTTGATTCATAGACTAACAAATAAGACTGCAATGAAGCAGTGGACCATAAGAGTAAAATAAATGTGCATGTATCACGGGAATATGATGAAATGTATAATGAGAATTTATCATAAAATACCACTTCAAAATGTTTCGCTTTACATTTAGGACAAGAACACTATCGGAAGTTGAACCCCGAGCTCGACATAGAAAACTAGAGCTCGAGCTATAAAATCACTTCAATCGGGACCAATTTCTCTAGCAGCTTCTTGCACATGATCGATAACGATCGGTGGACATATGTAAGTAGGCAAATAAAATGATGGCACAGCTGTTGCTACTGAATCACAATTTCCAGCTACTTCAATAATCCTTCTTAAACGTTTAGCTAGAAGGAGGAATCCTTATGCGTTCCCTGAACAACAACCTGAATAGAACTAAAGAATGTGAAAGTTTGAAGTTGTTACGCTCATATGTGTGATTGAACAGCGAAATGTTTGAATAAGGTCCTCGCCCCTGCACATGACAGGTAAAAGTAACGAAAAATCCTACGCACGAGTCGTACACACTTATATTAGTTGTAAACGAACACTACCTAATTAAGACATACTTGCGGGGCATGGGACTAAAAGGGATCGACACAGGAAATTGAAATTCTTAGGGACTTTTCTCTTCAATTGTGTGATTAGTCGCAATGTTGCGGCGAATTCAGTACATGTTCTTGCTCTTAATTTTTCCCCCAAAACAGCCCAATCATTTATTTTTGAATGTTTTTTCGCTAAGTACGATCCAACGACCAGCATTCGATACTTCATATTTGGACAAAATTTATGCCACATATAATATTTCAACTTCCTCCGAGTGTAAAATTCCTTAATCGAAGTGCGCATATTCGTGCTGCGGGATTATTCCTTACTACGTTCTCTGTGATATGCATAGTTAAACATTATTATCCCAGATCTATATTGAAATATTTGATAAATGCTTCCATAGATTTATGACACGCCTGACTATACAGTTGTCAAACTATTTAGCAAAGAATAGAATTCAATCACATCGCACAAATTTGAGAAAAGGTGAATGGAGCGAAAATTGGAGAGCATCCAATTTATGTTGTTTGAAAAGATAAAAGTATTATTCAGATAATTATCTCACCTGAAATATCGCTCATTCCATGTTCCTCTTGCTCCATATTCTCAATGGCGACGTCTTGCTGCTCCTCACTGCCACTTTCTTTTTCGTTTGTATTTAGTGTACCATTCTCTTCGCCTTCTTCATTTACTCTAAAGGTAACACTATAAAAAGTTTAAAGTTCTTACTCGAACTATTTCACACTTTTTGGAGTTTTTTTTTTACCTCAAGGAATGTTGAATGATTCGGCAAAGTTTACTGTCCAAACCGCCTGAATACTCTTGGCCCTATATGCCGCACGCTTGAGAAAACGGCCTACGCTTTTGAATCCTCCCTTTGCAATTCGTAAATAAGAAGGATAATTATACAGTTTTATAGGCTCCACTATAAGAACTAGGAAATCAACACCATATTGTTCGACGCGATAAGCTACAACGTATCCGGTGATTCAAACAGTACGGGCCACAGTGATCATTAACCGGGAAAAGGAATGCTTTATGGAAAGCACAAACTTCCTTATCTACTTATGGACGTACGTCTGTGTTGATCTTCCACTATACACAGTGCCTTTCTGATTCGATAAGGCGCCTTGACATCACATCAAGTTCCATTTGATCTACTAACTCGACGCAGTTTAACACCGACTGAGGTTAGTAGAGTTCTTGGTCAAAAAGATGTAAGATGAGATTGCATATGACCGGCCAGCAAAGGCATTGTAGTATGGTTACAGCAAAACAGCTGTTCCTATTTTCCGGTTTTCGGTACTAACAGCTCCAAAAAATTTCGCATGTTATTTGCTTGGAGCCCGGTTTACTCGAATAAAACGACACTACGAAAATTGCAAAAGCAATAAAAAAATTGACTGCAAAATCACATAGGTTGCTGAATATCTCCTTAAGAATTATATGTGATTGGCAAATTGGGTTGCGGCCTGTGATGAACATTTCATTCTCATTCACCTGTTGCATATTGCAAGCGCAAAACAAACAATCAAATGCTGTTCATCTCCACGCTTTCTAGATGAAATAGAATTAATAACCTATAAACGAGAGCTGAGAACTGTACAACGGGATTTGCTCCAGAAAAATGTTTGCACTAATGATAACAAGTGGAACTTACGCTGGTGATAGTGGCCTGAATGCGTTTGGAATTCCTATCGAATTACATAAAGAAGCAAGTGAACTATCGTTTTGAGGTGCAATTAGGTGATTCATTTGGTGACGCATATTGTCTTCTTGGTTAAGTGGTTGATAGTTGCAAAGAGCACAACGTGATGTTGGCATCGATCCTGCACTCATTCCAGAGAGTGTATTCATTCGCATTACAGCATCCATTTGCTCCAACTGAAATCTCATTCTTCTTTATATTACCCTAATTATCACCCAAAAATAGTACCCAACTCGCATCACTTCCCAAATTCAGCACAAATCCTCCCAGTACCATAAACACTACTAGAGAAGGCTCGTGATGTTTCTCAATATTTCTGCTAAAAAATTTATTCAAACGTCTGCATATTTCCGCTTTTTCCACTTTCAACAATCAAATCATGTATAGCTCTCCGTATGACAACGAATCAATACTTAACAATACAATCATTTTTCTTCTTTATCTCTATTCACTCGCTTGTTGATGGATGAAAAGTGTTGATGATGGATTTTATGATAATCGGATGCAAATTCGCATGATTTGTCGATTCTTCATGAGGGATTTTTTAGATGGTGAAGTGAAGAATCATTTTAATGATTATACTACGCTGTATAACAGTTAGCAAGCTCTCGTCGCTGGTCTTTTTCGCATCATCTGGTTCACCTGAACGATCCGTTCATTCGCGAAGGGTCGGCGTGGATCTACTGAGTTCCTTTCGCTCACTCTACTTTTTAACAATTAAGATTTACGTCAGTAACATCCGGGTTGTTAGCACTTGTGCCCCTTTTCGTATCATAGGCAGAAAACTTCTACATAAATGTGTGTTTGAGGAAAAAATATGACGCTTCAGTGATGAATAAAAACAACTTCATCGAAAACACATAGTGAAGCATCATTAGCAATTTTTCAGCGTAAAAGCGGCTTTATTCTTCATGAATCATTAACGTGCTTTTTGAATGAGCACGTTCCGAGAAATCGAAAAACTGTGAAATCTAATAATCATAGTTTCTGATCAACAAAATCAAAATTAGTATTCGGTTTAAAGATTAATCTGCCCAATGAATAAGCAGCCCTTTAAGCCCATTGATTTATTCAAATGATTTCATCGCTTTACGACAGCGATGCTATTTTGCATTTTTTTTTTTTTTTCTTTAGAGGAAAATCCTTGCGGCTAAGAAGTATCCTTTTTCTTATGCATCATCCTGGTAATCCTGGAAGAAATTTTTTTCCGAAGAAGCCATCACGTAAAGATAGAAGAGGTGGCACGTGATCCAGCTAAGTTTTTTAGACGTTCTTTACAAAAATATGAATACGAAAGGGCTATCGCACTCAGATATCAAAAAATGGAAATAAATGTGCATTTTGCGGAAATAAGTGTCTATGAAAATTGCAGGTTGAATGGCGCCAAATTACAATCAAAGCAAGTAATATACTGGGATGTCCTCTATTTGGAAATTGTAAATTCTCTAATAAGTACCACAACAAGAGGAAAAAAAGGTTCACTGCAGTCACCATTTCAGGCAATACTAGAATACTTGATGTTTTTCTCTTCGTTGGTCGCTTGTTACCTTTTTCTTCCTGTTAACATTTCCACATTTCAACCACTTCCAGAGTTGATAATGTAACAACTTATTGTTTGGGCTATAGCTGCAGCCATTCCGAAGATGGCTAGAAGGAAAATAAACGTTAGTTAGGAAAGAAGGATTGGAAATGGCAGTCCAGTCCTACTCGACGAAGAAAACCACTGGAACTGCATAGTGTTATACAAGTGGAAAATCGAGTGATATACACCATCGCTTACACTTTTTTAAACATTTCCGTAGAAATTTGACTGAGGGACGGATGCGCCTGATCGCTGGACCCCTTCCACTTGCAAGAAGAAATGTGCGAAATTACGCTCAGTTCCCCTTTCTCCCTCCGTCGGGTTGAAATAGGAGGATCTTCAAACAATAGAGCTGAAAATAATTCTGAACATGCTGGTTCACAGGGTTGCGACAGGGAAGATGCCAGAGAAGTTCATCTTAGAGGTCGGCATCCCTTGATCTGATAGAAGCCCTGAATGGAAAGGGAAAACTGTCCTTTATATTTTTACGCGATGCTTGGTCGTGCCCTTTTGTTAAAATGCCTAAACTCCTTTTCTAACATTCTAAATCAAAAGCGTGCCAATCGGATTTGCATATGAACATCATATGATTTAGTATTTCATACTCGATTTTTGCAATGTAATGAAAAAAAACACCTGATGTTGCCTGAGTAATAATTGTGATGCAAGATTGAGTGAACTTGACGTGACGATCGGATTAAGAGTGATCGCGTTAGCAAGTGATTGTGGTATAGACGATTGTGGACTTGGAGTATCACCATCACCGCCATTTATGCTATATGATTCGCTGAGATGTCGCAATGTATCATTCTCGTTTATTGACTCGAAAGGTGAGACTGTAAAAGATGATCGCTGATTATATTGTATAGCATTCTGATAGGCTGCAACTAAAAATACTAAAAGAATTCAACAGGATGACAATGTCCTTCCTAGTATGCAATGCGCATGATTGTTGCAGAAATTGCGCACGCAATTCGTCAATTTACAATATTGCTGAGCTGCTCAAAGAATTATTCGATTTTCTTTAAGGAAGAAAACTGTGATTAGCTTATTGAGTCCTATATTTTTTTTAGGAAGAATTCAGAAAGAATGTAGGAAAAATCTTATATGATGTTTTTCCGCGTAAAGAATTTCAGCACGCATTTTCTATGCGACTTTCAATAGCGATAAATCAACGTTAACAATATATCCCAGAAAATATTTTCGCTCCAATAATCCATTAGACTAGCCGCACAAAAGTTAAGCAATCCGAACCAATCTGAAAACTCTAATCAAAGGAAGATGCAACAGGAGAAGCTCTGCTGACATAGATTATAAGTTATGCAATTAAACTTTATCTTGGCATTATCCTCGAGTGGAAATGCAACGCCAATTAAAGGTTTTCACATTCACTACTAACATTTGCTTTCAACCACTTATAAACTAGAAAGATTTTTCTTTGAAAACTAAAACACTTAAGGTGATCAAAAAATTGGTACCATTTTGCGCATTTATGACGGTAGCTTCGCTTGCATCACCGGCTCGATTATGATTATACTTCTTGAGATGAAGTTTTAGACTATGACAATATTTTGTTGCATATGTGCAATCACGACAACGAAATTGATAGATATTCGTATGTGATTTCATGTGTGAATTTAGCATTGATTTATTCACACATGAATAGGCACATTTCTTACAATGAAATGGCTTTGAACCCATATGATTGCGTAGATGATATTCCTGAAACGTAAATCTTCCTGCAATTTTTCCCACAGCGTTTAGGAACGAAATAAGAGGTTTACGAGACATGTTCAATGAATTTAACGATACCCTAGTCGAAACACGTTTCTTAAATGTTAGAATGGTATTGCAGGTGAAAAGAAAAAAGGATCTTGAGCTTCATTTGCAATGCATGCGCGTAAATGCAATTATTTGTGTGGATCAGCTCGTCATCCTTCCTCCAGAAGTTGATGACGTCAAGTTGGGCAGTGCGCGTATTTACGGAAAGTATAACTAGGAAGTAGCACTACACAATTTGCATATTAAAATAGCTATATTATCAGCATACAGTGGCCTGCATTAATGAAGAAACAAAACAAGAGTCCGCACTATCAGGTCAGAGCGAACAAGGTGTTTAAATTTCTTGTCTTAATGCTTAATACATTCACCGATCGAACGAGGCGTTGTAATTTTGAAGAGTTATTTGAAGAGGCCTTAATCAATAAAAGCACTAGAAACTTTTCCGTTATATTTATCCAGAGGCGAACAGGACATATCAGTGCCCATCAATAAAGCATAGATATAGGAGCTGATCCTAAGTAGCTCACTTATGAACTCAAGAAGTTCACCGATTTTTGAGAATTGGCAGCCCGGAGCGGCCATTTTATGCCTCATTAATCTTGATCGCTGTCATCCATCATTACCGTCTCTACCTTTACCCGTCATTAACAGAATCAGGCACCCAGAATTCTGAGATTTTAACTCCATGATGCGGCTAAGAAGGAAACTGAAATGAAAGAAAATGTATCAAATTTACTTACCAGATGGTGTTTATACTCAGTGACGAAACCACATCGGGTGCAGCCAAGCTGTTTTTCAATAGGAATATGCGTTCGTGCATGTGCCCATTGTTCCTCTTTAGAAATACTCACATGATTGCATTGCTTGCATTTGTAAGTTTTTGGTTTGCCCCCACTGCCACGACGTTCACCACTTAATGAACCAGAAGAGGGTTCTTCTGTAGGTAACGACGATGTAGATGGCTCGGATAGTGGCGTTGCACTGCTAAGTAGGCCATGTGACATGAGAGCAGTGGCAAGATTCGCTGATGAAAGATCCGGAAGGATGCTGGGATCTTCGGTGAACGCACGAATCTGATCAAGAGCAGAGGGCAACAAAGAGTTTGCGCACAAAGACGTGGAAATACCAGTTGACGTGGCACTTGTTGATGAGGGCTCTTCGTTGTTATCAATGTTGGTAGATGGTGCGGCAGAGGTAGGGTTATCACTGTCTGCCCTCAATGCTGCTGCTTGTACAGCAGCAGCTAAATTCGCTGCCTCAAAAACCGAAGCCATTGTTGTCGTCAGGTTTATGTTGCTTGGTGCGGAAAGCATCGACGACGTTATTGGAGTGGCAGTAGCCGAGGTGCAACAAGACGGTTCCACATCAAGACCAGCAGCCATTTGCTCTTCAACTGTATGAGAATCGCGCATATGTTTCTTCAGTCGGCCCTCAGTTCGAGATGTGTAATCGCACATAGTACACTGATGGTCGCCATGGGTGTTCATATGCGAGTTGTAATGAAACTTAGAATTGCATGAGAACCCGCATATGGGACAAACAAGAGGCAGTTGAGCGCCAGAGTGACCTTCAGGTAATGTGACAGGACCCAAACCTGGAGCACGGCAAAATGAGCCGGTTGGCGTGGTGGAGACCGACTCCGAAGCAGGACTTGACGATGATGGAGGTAGTGATAGCGGAGTAGATCGAGGAGGAGAGTTGGAGCTACTAACCACTGAACTCGTTGAGTTGGTGCTCGAATTTGGTGGCGCTGGTGTTGCTGAAATGGGTAATCCAAGTTTTTCGTTTAGGATACGTTCCTCGATACGAAGTGCCGTTACGATGCGGTCCTGTTCCACGCTCGCAGTGTCGTTTAATGCTCTCGGGCTGATACTGCTGCACACTTCGCTCGATTGTGGTGGTGTCAGAGCGGTGAAACGTTGCCGTGAAAAGTCGAGAAGAAGGCTGCTGAAATTATGGAAACACAATGAGTTGAGTGATTAGGGTATGTCTATGTGTATGTGGGCTATATTTTACCTTGTGTTCGCCGATCACATGCCACAAATGTTTTCTTCTTTTTTTTCGGCAAAAGTGCATAAAAACATCGCACCTCACTTGCTCATTTGAAAATATCGACGCTTATATATATATGGGCATTACATTCCTTTCTCACTTTTTCTTTGCGTTCTAACGGATCAATATTAATGTGAAACGCCAAATAGACACACACACACACACAGACACAAACATACATATGCACACATACACACAGACACAGACACAGACACATACACACACACACATACACACATGCACACAAACCGCATTCGATCCCTGGTAAACATGAAATGTAGAAGTGCAGGAATGAAACGGAAGGAGGCATACGCTTAACGCTATTCGCTTGTTGTGTGCGTATGCACTTTTCAGAGATCACAGCGCAGAAAAAAAAAAAAAAAAACATAAAAAGCAGAGAAGCATGATCGATAAGAGAATGACCAGAAACAAGCGACATTTGAGATATAGAAGAGAAAGCTGAGAATGTGAAAAACACCGTGCTTCATCGATGACGTACTTTAGAAGTGAGGTCGTTAGCCAGAAAAAAAATATCGACTGTTTTTATTGTTTACGTCACATGTTTGTGGGATGTGTGAATGTGTATGTATGTGTGTGTGAGTGTGTGTGTGTGTGTGTGTGTGTGTGTGTGTGTGTGTGTGTGTGTGTGTGTGTTTTGATGAAACGAATGCACTTTGATCTCTAGATTTGATTCTGTTCACGAGTGAGGGAAATTTTCAAATATTTAATGACGGAGAGACTTGATATTTATCTCTCCTTTATTTCTTAGTTTTTTGCTTTATGGTCGTAAAAAAAACTTTACTTCCTCATTTAATTTTGCGGCTGTCAATATAAGAACAACTTATCAGTGAAACGCTTAGGCAAATATTCTATGAACATCCGCATACAGCTTCAAAGTATCGCATTCTATCATATTTTGGAGTTAAATTCAAATTCTTTGTCTATGGGCAAGTTAGTTTTTTCGCTTTTCTTGATTGCTTCAACTCATTTTTTGAAGGAATCCAACTAATATAGCGAGTAAATTCGCCGATTTCAGTGGTGAAACACGCAACACTCATAAATATTTTAATATTTCATTAGTTCTTAGTGTTTTACATGGTTAATATTTGCAAAAGAATAGAAATACTTTCGCAATCTTTTCCACAATATAACGCCTGGACTAATGAATCAGTGAATATCGATGTCGACGATTTATCTAACTGAAAGGCGATGCGTTATCCTTAACGTCTATGATGTTTATTTTTTTGGTCATTATTCCAGAGGCAGTTTCATATTCTCATGCATGAAAGCTTTGCAAATGGCCGATTTCATCCTCAAGAAGAAATTACAAAATTCCTCTCCCCTTTCATCTTTAGCAATGGTTGAATACTACAAGCATATATCTAGAAATTTTGTGGGGTGAGGACAAGATTTTCGTCCGAGAAGATAGGAGCATTTGTCCTGACGAGGATCCCGACTGGAAGATCGTTGAATTGCTCCTCAGTGAAGGTCCATTACTTCACAATCTTGAGCTCCACGACGTAAAGAATAGGCCGCTTAGCGCACATGCGACTTCTATAAGCAAGAAGCACCCCATCCTTAACATTATCCCTTTCCTTCCTCAAATCTATCACTGTGACATGACACTACTGATCCATTTATATAACACTGCATTTTGTTATGGAGTATTTTTAGCAGAGTTCAGCAGGAAAGCATCACTACCCTGCAATTATTGTTTACCCGTGGTTGTTGATGAGTTTTAGCGGCTCTTATATCCTCTCGTGCTCTACAATTTCATCGTTGAAAGCGCTACACGGAAGTATAAAGAAATACAATCATGTGGCATATATTATAGGATCGTTGACATCGCATGATTGAAAAAATAAAAAATAAAAAAGCTGCCAAAATAATTCTTGTTCTTATTTGCTAGAAGTGCAAACATTTGCGTAATTGTAAGAGTTGGCCTCGGCTGTGTGTTAACGAATCAAAAATCATTCGCAGCTTCTATGTGCAAGTACTCAGTGCGAAATTGAGCGGAAAAGTGTCGCAGATGAGCAAAACACAGAAAAAAGTCACTCAAAAAATGGAAAGGCAATAAGCAGATAGGAAAAACTAATTGAAATTCGCATATGTTTACAAATAAACAGCTAAACACGCAGAGTGGGATGGTTATGCGGAAATTTTTCGCAATTACCTTGAGAGGAAAAAATGAACTACGGGAATCATAAAAAGAAAATGTTGGATAAAGTGTCATTCATCAAGAAAGCTTAGTGTAATATATATTTTGCAACTGCAGAATTAATGAGGAGAAGCGACTACATGCTGATGTAATTACCTAACCTGAAGAAGGTATGCAAAATTTTCGAATAAATATGGCTTGAGGCTTGAAACAAGCAGCTGTTGGTTTGAAATCACGATGATATGGGAAAATGCTTCCGATGCTTCTTAACATTTTCCTGTGCCGGAACACTACTTCACTCTAAGCACTTACGTGTAGGTTTCGAAGAAAAAGAAGAAAGAAGTGGCGCCTAATAGAATAAATGGCGCAGGCGCATTTGCTCATCTCATATCGTCTATTTCCGCATTCGATGTCCAATACTCCATTTGGTGACAGAACCAAGTGGTTGCGATTCTTCACTCTACATTCGATATGTCGGTATATCTACTAGATAATTCGGAGTAGTTTGATGACCATTGGTCAATAAATCGTTAAAACTTGGAACGATTTCAGAAAGAAAACCTGGAATTACTTTCCAGATAAAATTTGAAGCAATTTTAATTCTGATCGCAAGCGGAACACACTATCAGCAGCGGAAAAAAAATTAAGGTGGCTCTAATCAATGAGATAAGCACAAGTATAGCCAATCAACTAGCGCAGAGGAAGTAATAACTGCAATATGTATTGGGGCGCAAAAATGGTGTGAGATGTTGGCAATACGAGTATATCGAAAACAAACATCGCACAAAAAATGTGCGCGTGATGTAGAAAGCACGAAAACAAGTGCATTTCTCGAAATTGCAGCACCTAGTTTCTTTAACAGAGAAATATGATTTCTGATGCAGTGATATTACAATACTGCTATACTGTCAAACAAC
>JAAVTS010003863.1:0-16415 GCA_022845575.1 Baylisascaris ailuri
GAATTTTCTCGGCAATATTTACTCGTTTTGCGATAAATGATTATTCAGGAAACGAAAGCGTCGAACAGAAACGAAGAATCAAGATGACGATCATTGTGGACGTTCGAAATCCGCCGACGATGAATGTGCTGCTAAAAGTCGCCGAAGTCCTAACTAGCTTATGATTTTGGGTGATCGTTTCGAGGAAATATCAACTCAGGCAAGCAGGTGGTGGTAGTAGGCTAACTGGGCAGTACATATCCGAAAATTTTCACTCAGTGCCATCGGCAGTAGGGTCGGGTAGGGTGAGTGGAATTGTTCGCACTTCCTTGAACATTGTTGCTGTTATGGCAAGCTGTTAGAGACGATATGGCGAAGTGGGTTCCAGGGGCGCTATTAGTCCACCGCATAATCACTGGAGTGGATATACGCATATACTTTAGCATACCTCAACCAGGTTTTTTCTCAGCGGGTGTCGGTACTCTAATGCAAGATTATCTTTGCTGCTAGGTGACAGAGGAAACAACGTTGTCATCACGGACATCTTTTAAAAAGCACTTGCCATTTTCTTATGTGTGCATGGGGCCATCGTGCTTGTGGTGATGAGTTTGGAGTCCAGCTCTCTGACAGTTTGACTTCTCACATTTCAAAACTACGTGACCTCATTATACGGTCTAGAAGTTTATGGAAGAAGCTGCTGGAAGTGGCAGAACGCGACGTTCTTCCGAAATAATATATTTCTAATCTGGCGATTAATAATGCACTGTCTTTTGAAAATTGCACAACTCTTGTTTTGTATGCCTTATTTGTTGTTCTTATTGTTGTTTTTGTTGTTGTTGTTGTTGTTACATGTACCTCTTGTATCCTCTTTCAATCTTTCAATTTTTGTTCTCCTGCCGAACTGTCATTGTTCAAGTCATTCTTTTTTGTTCTGACTACAGGTTTTTGTAACTAAGTGCGTTTAGTATGTCGAGTCATACCTCCTTATGCCTATATGCGTTTCATCTGCTGAACCGTTAAAGCTAACTTCATGAAATTTGCTGGAAGGATAACTGTATTTCCCATTTATTGTTAGGCATGACTTCATTCTAATTGTTGATGTTAAATTTGGAAAGTGAGATCCCCTTATGTGAACTTCTTTCCTTTTATTTTGATCGGCGAATTGTTATTTCAGAAGAACTAAATGTCTCCAAAAATTTTTTGTCCGCAAATTTCACTACACTTTTGATTTGGATGTAAGAAAAAATGCGGTAGATCGTCGATTCCACATGGAAATACAATGTTCAATTATTTTCATTTTGCGCAGATAGTTGAATCTTCGCGACACACTGCAGATACTAAATCTCGTAGCATTACAATACGACCCACATATAAACTTTTTTCAAAGGATCATTTATCTTTTCAGGAAAACAAATCAAAAAATCATTTATTTATATGTGCTACCGCTTATTTATTACACGGTACTACATTACTTGGACGGAAATTCTTGCCACCTGTATGCATCTGATACCGTTACAATTTCAAGTAGTATCTTAGATAGCGAGCGACATCAATATCCCATTTCAGAACGAATGTTCTATAGGAGCACAACAAAGCCGGGATAGATAAGCAGCAGAAAAATCTGAAATTAAGAAAAGTATCGCAAATACGAAATTTGTAGGCATGCGGTGAGATTCGATCGCGAATAATGACAAAAGTAATAGGCGAAAGTGACGTAATCGACAGGCTTCCTGCCAATAGCAAGCGGTGAGAGTCAAATTCGTTGTGCTCCAGAATAAATCATTTACTATTAGAATTACATATTCAAGGAAAGAAAATATTACTGTATTCTAAGTCTGAATGCTTCGTACGGTTCGGATATGAGCATTGATCGCATAACGGCAGGATGGGTTGACGTCGCAGTGGTGCTGACTCCGGCTCTGGCTCCGACTACGGCTCTGACTAGGACTCTCACACCGACTTCGACTCTAACTCCAACATCGGCTCCGGCTCTGACTCCGATTCCGATTCTGACACCGGCTCCGACTCCGACTCCGACCTTCCTCGCAAGGATCGGCAGGTTCGCAGTGCCTGCAGAGTTCCCGCAGTTTCGCAGTGTCTGCAAATTTCGCGGAGCTTCACAGCGTTCAGAAAGCTCGCGCCAGTTCGCAGGTTTACAAAGCTCGCGCAGGTTTGCAGTGATTGCAGAGTTCACGCAGGCTCATAGTGTTTACAAAGTTTGGGCACGTCCGCATTGCTTACAAGTTCGCGCAGGTTCACAGTGTTCGCTAAGTTCGCGCCGGTCCTCAGTGTTTGCAAAATTCGCACAGGTTCTCAGTGTTCGTGAACTTTGCGCACGTTTGCGTCGTTCGCAAAGTTCGCGCAGGTTCGCAATGTTTCTCGAATTTTTCCTGTTCGCAGTGTTCGCTGAACTCGCGCAGGCTTGCTATATTTCCAAAGTATGCGCTGGTTCGCATCGTTCTCAAAGTTCACGCTGGTTTACAGTGTTGGGGTAGTTCGCACCGGTTCCCAGTGTCTACAAAACTCGTGCTGGTTCGCAGTGCTCGCAAAATTTGCGCTAGTTCGCAGTGTTTGGAAAACCCGCGCACGTTTGCAGAGTTCGCAAAATTAGCGCTGGTTAGCGGGCTTAGCAAAATTCGCGCGGGTTCGCGGTGTTCGTAAAACTCGCACCGTCCGCAAAATTCGCGCAGCTTCGCAGTGTTCACGAAGTTTGCGGCGGTTTGCAATGCTCGCAAAATTTGCCCTGGTTCGCCGTGTTCGCAAAGCTCACACTGGTTAGCGGTGTTTCTAAAATTTTTGCGTGCTCGCAGTGTTCGCTAAACTCCCGCTGGCTCACTGTGTTCTAAAACTTCTGCCGGTTAGCAGTGTCTGCAAGGTTCGCGCTGGTGGGCGGTACTCGCAAAATTCGCTTGCAAACACTGCAAACCTGCGCCAATTCTGGAAACTCTGCGAAGCTAGGCGAGTTTCGAGAAACTGCGAGCCAGCGTGAGTTTTGCAAACTCTTCAAACGTGCGCGAGTTTTGCAAACACTGGGAACCGGCGCGAATTTAGCAAACGCTGCGAAGCTGCGCGAATTTTGGGAACGCTGCAAGCCAGCGCGAGTTTTACGAAAACTTTGAACCTTCGCGAATCGCGAATTTTCGGAAACTGCGAACCAGCGTAGACCTTGCAAACACTGCTGACCGACACAAACTTTGCGAGTACTGCGAACCTGCGCAGATTGCAGATTTCACGAAGGCTCCGAATGTTCACGAATTTTGCGGACAATGCGAACCAGGGCGAATTTTGCGGACACAGTAAACCACCACAAACTTCGCGACCACCGCGAAGTTGCGGGGATTTTGCGAACAGTGCGAGCCGGCGCTAGTTTTACGAACGCCGCGAACCTGGGCGAATTGCTAAGGTTGAGAACCAGCGCAAATTTCGCGAACACTGCGAAGTAGCGCAAACTTTGCAAACAGTGCAGGCCTGCGCGAATTTCGCGAACAGGGCGAACCAGAGCGGATTTTGCAAACACCGCGATCCTGCGCGAATTTTGCGGACGCAGCAAACGGCCGCAGACTTCGCGAACTCTGCGAACCTGCAAAAATTTTGCAAACACTGCGAACCAACGCGAATTGTGCAAACGCGGCGGACCAGCGCAAATTTTGCACAAACACTGCGAACCTCCGCGAGTTTTGCAAACAATGTGAAGCAGCACGAATTTGCGTACAATATGAACCAGTGGGAGCTCTGGAAACACTGCGAACCTGCGCGAAAATGCTATTGAAATTCCGTGACGAATGGTGCATTAATCTTTTCCTTCATCCAGTGACCAATTTCAAGTGACCTTCCATCCTCGCATGCATCATTTGATATTTTTGCAGCCATAAATGCATAAGAAAGGAATCTAAAGATTTTGCTGAATCATTTCGGGTTTGAGAGCAAGATAGTCGACATGAATGCATGATATCCTCAACGTTTTGATGGAGCATAGGATCTTTGCGCGATCTATAATAGAAGGGATTCACCAAAAATTGAACTTCTGCGGTTGTTCCCTCCTTTTTTTCCGTGAATTGGGCTCTCTGCAGCCAGTGAATATGCTTGGCGGGAAGTGCTTGTCAATGCAACTTCAGTCAATTCTGCACCACGGTAGAAAGAAACCCTTTAGGGATAATGCTCATCTTAAATAAACGTCGTTGACCAAATGTCTCCTCGGAAACTGCAAGTAGGGCTAGCCAATTGTCCCTCATCCAGATAGAAGTCTTATGGAAGCACGAAGCACACTTCGTATCACTGCTCTACAATTCACTTAAGGTGGGTTGAAGTCAAATTACAATCGTATTACTTGATGCCCTGTGACTGAGCGGTTGAAACGAATCACCCTCAAGGTCTGATTTCGCCGTTAACAAGAACCACGCACGCATCGAAAAGCCATGCAGCGGTTCTCCACTTCAATCTGCGTAAGTGGAGACTAACTTCTCGGCGACTGTATCCATTTTCGTTTCATCATGTTGTATTTAGGAAAAATGCGTAGATGGTATTTGTTTAAAATAGAAAAATTTACGCGCTTCGTTTGCATATGTGGAAACGATGTCTCACTCATCGGGTACTGCAGTGTAGTTATTTACTGAGCAATTGCCTTGCTGCCAATTTTCCAATGTGTGTTTCGCAACACCGGCGCAAGAGCGTTCCTGGCCTTTAGTACGTTGGTGGCACAATTGCATGTAAATGTATTTCGATAGATTGTTTCAGGAGCAAACTATGGTCGAATCAGCTGTGAGTTATTTGTTTCCTGATTTTAACGCACGAGAATTACAGAAAGAAAAATATGGAAAACGCTTTCCAATGTTTGACACGCATCTTCTTTTGCACCGTTGAGCACAGCTCCATTTTAGCGGAATATGTCCTGGTTGGCGTAGCCCTTGTTACCCAATTCAGGTTGGCGACTCCAGATACCGCTCCAAGCACCACGGTTCCATCCACCTCCCCATCCTCCACGACCACCGAAGCCCCAGTTCCGCTTCATCAGTGGCCTGAAAATCGAAGATTGTAGTAATGCAGCGAACAATTTCGACTTGGTTGCCTCTTTTCTTTGAGAGGGTGATAGAAGAGGTAGAAGGAGAAGGAGAAAGAGAATCAACAGTCGTTCATCAGAAATGAATCATTTTACTTCAAGTCGGAGTTCATGCATATGTGTGGCGTAATTGTGATTGGGATAACTTCTTTCAGCAAACAGAAAGGAAAAGCAACTGGAAAGTCTTTATAGCTGTCACAATACCAGCTATCTTATCCCCTTTTTCGACCATTCACTTCACGCTTTCCCAAAAATCATTCCTTTTACATGCATCACATGCACTTATCGAAAACGCAATTCCTAAGCTATGCGATAGCGATATCGTGTTGGTGCGTCCGTGAGATTGCATATATCGGCTTGCTTGTTCTTCTGCAGTTTCCGGCTTTGCAATAATGGAAGCTATGGCCGCGAGATTTGGTGGATTAAGTTTGAGCCGCAAAATGATCTTACTATATAAGGCTTCAAAAAGGTTTCTGATATCTTAGAAGTACTCATGGGTGAAGTCCGAAAGCTCGCTTATGGGTATCCAATCAAATCAATCTACTATAAACAATCTTTTCATGGCAGAATTGCATCAAAGATCATAGCGGGTGAAATATAGGTGCATTACTGTACATGCTTTATCATGAGACTTCTGGATGATCACTAAATAAAATTAAGCAACGGCATTAAAAATTGCTATCCACTTCGATATTTGAACCAAAAAAGATAACATCGACTATCGCTATCCAAAAAGCAGTTTCTTTCAAGACTGTAATAATGACAGCTATCTAAACTTTCGAGTGGTAACAGTTTTAAGGTGAATCTTTAATGGTTCCGTGGGCGGTGTATTTCATCGAAAAGCGAAATAATGTGTCCGAGCAATAATATCTGGGAAGTTGTGATTTTTGATAGGGTTTCTTCCATTGACCTTGCGAGCCTCTTTTATGTCCTCGCATTAAATCTTTTTTTCTATCGTATGGAACGAGGTGTAGGCATTGAACGAGTTGAAGCAAAGCGCTTACGTGGGTTGCGAGAGGGAAAATGGAGGCTCCTGAGTATGGGCGCATCCGATTAGAATGCACAGTGTTGCCGCTACGACCAATTCCATTCAGAAAATCTGAAATTCAGAACATAGTCAAGTAACAGGACAGTGGTGGAATTGAACTGCCAAGTTGGCGGTGGCGTGAGATAACCCAAGAGGCTGATGATGAAATTATAAAAGCCAGGAGTCGTGGCTTATATCGACAGCCAGAATGTCTGAATCCTTGGCCATTTGCGGTGGTCAATCAACAAATCACACTAAGGCTCGTTGTGCGTTCAAGCAATTCACACTCTCTATTAGCACATTTCGAATTTCTGCGTATGTCATTATACGAAGGTGCATCATGGGAGGAAATTGCATCGTAGCATGCTGCTCTATTCCGTGCCAACATTTCGAGACTGCATAATCGCTCTGAAATTTCCGACGTTAACATGATCAACAAGCACCCTCTCGAAGCTTCGAGGTATGCTCTCAACGAAGTAGTGCCGATTTGATGGAATTGAGCGCATGCGCTCTAGCGCCGATGTTCCAAAAACGTATCACAGTCAAGCAAAAAGGTCTTCTGCGTGATTGGGCTACTTTAGTTTGGTCACAACCGTGGAAACGTTTAAAAGTACAAGGGGGAAATGAATTATCATAACAGTAAAGTACACCTCATCCTGACTTCCCAAAAAGAGGACATTGAATTCAGCAATGGGATACCGTTCATTACCAAATAAGAATGCATCGTCAGGTCAGTTGGAAGGGAACAATACCGAGCAGAGAAAAATCTCTGTTCCCATTTAAGGAGCGCCATTAAAAGCGAACGTATGTGCAAAAATGGAGCTCATAAGGAGCGACACCAGCCATCAAGGAATGCGTGTGTATAGTTTAGGTTCCGCAATAACGCAAAGAATTTCTTGTCCGGCCCAAGTGCTCTAAAAATGGAACATTTGGCCGGCATAAACGGCAATCATATTTGATGATCCTATTTAAGTGGCGCTAACTGAAGCTAGAAAATAAACACGGAGTACATAATGCAGGTGGCCGAATGCGAGTGGCCAAATTGAGCCTCAAAAAGCTTTCATTATCAGCAGTATATAAAGGCGTTCAGCAATCTAATCGAGTTTTAACTGACAAAAAAGCCATGAACAGTCTTGGACACATGTCAATCACTGTCATTCAATCCGAATCACCCTTATAGCCATGCTGCTTGATGTGTTTTCGATATAGTTTAATCCGCCTACACGATATGCGTCCATTGGTTACCATGCAATCATGCTTATTTTTGTCACACTCTTATGCTGTTTCCTCTGAAATCGGTTTTTTTCCACTGTGCGGGTGCCGCAGCTTTATGGCTGTCTTATTTCGTTGTTTTGCTTTCTTCTCTTCCTTCTTATTTCCATAAAATTCGCTCTTAAGGAATCAGGAGCAGCCACTATTGTTTATGTGCTGCACGCCCACGCAGCTTTCTTATGCGGAGACAAAGCAGCTGGTAGCGGAGTCTTCTTTATTAACAACAAACGGATTCATTTTCATGAGCAATACGTTCTGACAAATGGGTTGGAGGCTATGCGTTGCTTGAACATGCACACAAATAATTTTTTAAAAAATGTCCAGAAAACGTAAGAGGTGAAGTGGTTTGCGAACAATGCTTGTGAACGTAACCTTTCTCTTTTTATGGGACTACTCCTATCACTTCCACGGAAGGCGTAGTGTTTCGGAAAATAAACGACATAACTAAGCAGCAGCGCTTGGTGCCAATATTTGGCTATCGCTTCTGCTGTGAAGATAGGCGTAGTGCGTATGGGACACAGTGGTTTCGGCGATCATAGGATTTAAAGGGTTGATTGTAGAAAGCGTTGCCTGTGATGATATGGACTCTCTCTGAAGGAGAATCGTGTCGTCGTCACGCAAAATTATTTTTGCAAGGATGTGATGGCCAAAGTGCTGTCGATGGTGTAAGGTAAGGAACATGAATTTTTAGATAACGATATTGGAACGTAGACTGCAGCGTTCGCTAAATTTTCCAGCCTTTATTGGATCTAGATCTGTTGACTCATCGTTTTCCACTGGCTACTGTTTGGTCTGTTTTAAGTAATCTCCGACCAAACTCGTCGGCTTCGCTTCATAGTTCCTTGCAAAGAGATTAGAAACGCCGGCCGTTAAGTGATAGGTATGCCTAGCAACCTATTGCCGTTCTAAACGCCAGGATGAAGGTAGTGTGCGGCGCACTATGTATTAGCTAAGCCTTCAGCTTCGGAATTTGGGACTTTTTCGTCAAAGGCGAATGTTAATAGAGATTCTTGAGCTAGCATTTTTGAGCTGTATTGTATTTCGATTATTACTGGTAGGATCGCTCTAAAATAATTCCATCGTCGTTCGAATGAAACATTGGATGATGGCTATCTAATACGAAATTGTCCTCATAGCAAGTAGTACTTTCTGCTTCATGAATAAAGGCATAGAAGAACAAGCTCAGATGAAGGTTTCTTATGCAAAAGGTGTCTCATTCACTTTTCTATCAGAACCAGCACGGTTCATTACCCGCTTCGGTCGGATGAGAAACTTCTGCAACGGATGGATTCCCATATGAGTGCCATTTGCTACTTTCGATTGTAGTCTGCCGAGTGGAATATACCTTTTCACTGAATGGGGGCGAATAAAGGCGTACATTCTCTATAGCTCATCAGCGCGGCTGAAACAAATAGATGAAAAAGATATTGCTGTGGAAGAAATCGAATGTATTCAGAAAAATGAGTAAAAATGAAGATTTGATTGCTCAAATAAATCGTTTCAATTGGAAATAGGCGAACAAGACGAAATTGGTTAGGTGAAGATATTCCTCGACGTGAAATTAGGCTAAAGCGCCATTGCTTTCCAATCTGTCAAAAAAGAGGCGGTTTTAGCTATACTGGAAATCATGTGACAGATATATCCGTCTAAACTACTCGTGCGTATATAATGGATCGGCAATCTTGACAAGCTGTGACTGATGACAAGGTATCTCAATCATTCATCGCCGTCGCCAGCGAGATTTCTTGGTGCAGTAATGAGAGCCGCCCGTGACTGCAATAGCACCATTTCATCCCGTGAAAGAGAACGTTATCAAAGCTTGCATGTTATTGTAGTCGTAAGGATTATCCCGTTTCTGCTTACAAATGACTCTAAGGGACTAGTGCTTCCATGATGGAAGTATAACAGGAAGTGAACATGGTTTATTGCCAACGGATACGTCTGAGCTTCATTGTCAACGAAAGGTTTATTGCTAACGGAAGTATCTAGCACTATGTTCAGGATGAAAACTCAGGTGGAAAGCGAAGTATGCATAGTAGTGGAATTGAATGCGAAAACGAGATTATAACTTTACTTTTGCTTCGCCCTGACGCCGATGAAACTGCTTATTTGTTAAAAGTTGGTTTTTAACTGGGAATTTGAATTGCGAATGTGTTACTAAATGGCGAGCAGGAAAAAGAGTAGCTTGATTTTCTCCAACAGCACTGAATATAAATGCGCTGGTCAGATTGGGGTAAGTCATGTAGAAAAATAAAAAATTATTGTGGTTTTGGGAATAGGATCATCCTCGTTGGGATGACTGCTTTCAAAGTGGAAGAGGTTGAACGCCAGGAGCAGCAAAAGGCAAAATCGGACAAGCTAATGCTTATGTAAATAAGTGAGAAGCAGCCGCAAACGCCACATTTGTATAAGGGTTGGAAACATTCAGACGTGAGACAGGTAGGTGCCGCTCATACACATCGTACAATATACAAGCAATATTTTCTCATGCTATATGCGGAGAAAGATTTAGCACTATGTGCTGCCTTCAGAGTACATGAATGTCAAGCTACTGGATTAAATGCGCCTTAGGAGAGTAGAGTTTGGCTAGATCGACGTTTTCTAGCTCCTTTGTGTTGTTGCACAATAAATTTGCCACAAAAATATTATTCAGCATATCAAGCATGACAAGTACGTGGGAAATCTAGTTGATTGTCGTGATGATTGACGAGGCAATGGTCCAACGCTATTGTATCACCTCGGATCGTATTGCGGCTAACCGTAGTAGTAGGGTCGCCATGGACCGCGCCATCCATAGCCCCACGAAGGCCAATATCCTCCGCCCCATCCATAGCTCCAACCTGGCCGGTATCCACCACCCCATCCACCAACCCATATTCCGCCCCACCATCTCTTCACGCGAGGGCTGAAAAAAGAAGCATTGTGAGCTTTGCAGTGTTTCATGATCGCCATTAAAATGGAAGCCTCGAGTATGCTGCCTCGATAGAATGAATGCTGATGGCAAAGAAATAGAGTGCTATTTTTTTATTTACAAAGTTTCGAGCGTTTTGCTTGAAGTATGTGTCTGCCGAAGGAGACGGTGATGAATTGGCTTATCTCTTTTACCAACAAAATTCTTTGTTCTGCAAGGACATATAAGATGCCGCTCCACATTCGAGAGATTGCAATGTTTACTTAAAATTTTGAAAACCTGAACATGGTAGAAAGTGAAATAGGCGTAGCTAATGGGCTATTTTTGCGACACCCCGGGAACTAACAAAAGTCGGTTAAATGACAATCGAACGGAATGGTTTTCAGTCCACCCTTCCCCTTACTCAGCCGTCGATTTTCTATTTAGGAGGGCGCTCTGCGACTTTGGAAATGTTCCGCGAGAAGATGTCTCCGCCAGGATCTACTTTGCCTTTGGATTGGATCGATTCCCTTGTGTTGCGAAGCCTATTACTTCAAACTCAGAAAAAAGGGTGATTGCCGAGCTTTTTATAAGTTCTATGAGCAAATGAATTTCCATGGTAAGCAAAGCTTACGTGCAATGAGTATGTGAAAGTTGCTTCGACCGAACGCTTTGAGGTGTTCCTTGAAGCAGCTGATTCACACCATCACTTTGATGCTTTCACATGCTCTTTTTTCTTAATTCTTCGCAGGAAATCTGCATTAATGGTTTTGTGAATGCGCGCCTAGCCAGTAACTTTCACCTGCCAATCACCGAAGGGGCCGATTCGCATGTATTCAATCGATTTAACTAGTTGTCAACTTTCGGTTTGACTTATTCATTTGGGAATGGTCAAAAGCAGTTCAGAATTAACTGGAATTCATGTGCTCAAGGACATGGATGGTCTGTCGGCACACAAAAGACCACCATTTTGCGAAGGATTTCTTAGGTAGTCCGTCCGATCAACGAGCTAATGCCACATCTTCGTAACGACCTGAACTGTACCGCTAATGAAGGCAGTTTTCTGAATAAATGAGCATCTTCGACTATCACTTGCTATCGCAACCTCCATCCCGGGATTTTGAAATACCTTTCCAGGAGTTTCAGATAGAAGATCTGATGCCCTCCGAATCATGCAACACGATTTTGGGTTTTCGAAAGTGCGAATGGTTTCAGAAGCCACTAATAGACCTCATATTATGTTCGCAACGAACATCAGCCGGATGAGGTGCTGAAAGAAATAGAAAATTTCTACCTTCGAAGTGGAGTTGATGGAATTGCTGCGTTGATCGCCTGCATTAGCATTAGCAGTAGCAGAAGGGAAAAAATTGTGAAATCTTTCATTTTTATCTGAAATAGTGATCCACAGAGAGATTTTAATTACTTTTGTAACACTCTTTCAAGACACGATAGAAAATAACAGATGACACATAGTGACAAGCGTTCAATGAATCGTCTTCAAGATACAACTGTGATCCCGCTATATGACCTTTCAATGGGACTAATCACAAAATCACCCAGCTCCTGAAATACTATACTGACAGAATTTCGCATCGAAGTTCCCGTAATTGTACTCAGGTAGGAGCAGGATTTTGAGACCTCGCTGAATGGGACGATTCTAGCTTGCAATCATGGTCTACAACGTTGTTTGGTCGTTGTAGTCTTCTTGATCGACCGCGACTTTTAGTCCTGAAATTGACGTGGGTTCAGCAATCCTGCTGAAATGTTTTAGTTCTACTCAGTTTTTTCTTTTTGCATTTACGAATTTGCAACTGTTGAGCGAATTAAGACAAGTATGCGTGTATACATATCAGGGTCAGACATTTTCACCTTGTCAAGCTTTTTCAGTTTGGAGAAAACTCACCAATGCTGCTAAGCCTGCTTTCTTAACCTGTACTGATCGCAGATCTTGTATATCGACAGGTAGGTTGGACAATCTGCATCGACGTGATTATAGGAGGTTCAAATGCTGACGAACTGTGAGAATTTTACAGCTGATCGACTAAGAAGAATGGAATTTTTGTGGAACTTTTGAAGAGGCTGCGATTTGGGCAAAAACTGAGGACAATTTGAACACGTTTTGTTTTTACTCAGCAGTTTAAGAAACTGGTTATTGTGACTAGTGAGACCGCAAGGTGCATGCAACGTGCGCTTCCTTAGTTGCTCAATGATTTGCTTTGTTTTTGCCCAGTGTGCACTTCTGCATGTTGACGTATATAAAAGAGCGCTGAAAAACGCATCGTTTCATGACTGTATAATTTTTATACGCTTGCATGTCTCCACGTCATTCAGATGTTTCAGCTGTGAAGCTATTGACGAGGAGGCTACCTAATTTGATAAGAAAAATATGCAGCATAGGTGGCTGTCAATATTGACTAGCATGTTTACCTGTCAATCTGTGAACAATTTACAGGTGACTGTAAACTTGCACGTCTTTTACATGAAAAGTTTCTGGACGACAAAATTATTTCAATCATTTCGGCTGGGGAAGCAATAACAGCGCTTCAGGCAACATTTCGGAACATTTCTGCATATCGTATGTGCATAGGTAAGCAAGTCAGAAGGACCAGGCGGCAGATTCTCTGCGTGTTTCCCCGCTGAACCATTTCCGACTTCTTCAGTGGTCGCATCAAAAAGCACCAATATTTATGAGGAGACATTAGCCCTCGATAGCAGAGCTGACGCAACAAATTTCATGAGGCTAATTTTGGACAGGTTATGTTAAGTTTGACTGCATGAAAGGGAGCTATACACTGGAGACGATCCAGTCGTACGCTTATCCAGCACCATTTGATCCCAGCAGCTTGACCATAGGGAGTTGAAGCGATCCTTTTGTAATGCCTATCTGAGAGTGAATGAAAGAATAATCTGACATATACTATATCTGAGGGTACGAAAACTGTAATAGTAAATGGCAGCTAATTTGCCACAAGAGTAGACTTTTACAAACCACAGAAGCTACTGCACGTTGTGAACGATCTGTCCGGATCGCCACCGCAGAAGAAAATTCTTGCTTCTTATCCATTATCATCAGAGATTTTCATACGAAGAAGAATGCTTTAAAAACGAAACCATTTAATTCGTCACACACGTCACCTATATGTGCAGTAAAGGGACGAATTCGTTCATGTTCTTGGAGGAATATGCAAGGTGGTGGATCGGGAGTGATTTGCGCAACTGGTCGTCAGTATGACTTCTCTTATTATAATACACATTGAAACCGTCGGAATGTCATGACAAAGGAATATTTTTGTCTTGCAACTAGACTTCCTCTCATCGCAGAGTTCTCATTCGATAGGAATAAAAAATCAGAAGCATATATGGTGCTATTTGAAACGAATGAACCTTAAAAGAGAGTTTTCGAATGCAGGAGCTCCGGCAACTGGAGGACATAACTTTAAATTTTTCAGGGCTATTTATAGTGCTTTTCTTTATAGACGTCATTGAACGCAATAAACATGTGAGGCGGGCGTCTTTTGAAGCGAGGCAAAAAATGTCTTCGGCGGAAGAGAACAGAAAACTTACCGTTTCTACAAAAGTGTAAGTGAAAGCTTGTGTAAGTATATGACGCCAAGAAATTGCCAACGATAACTTTGTGCCCGGTGCCGCTATGTTTGATGTTTGCTCGCATCGTTATGAATGAGCGAACAATAAGAGCTACACAACTTTGTTTTGAAGCGAATGGAGAGCTTTTGAGGATACTGCATGAAGTAATGCGTGCAGCTTCCAAGTAGGTGCCATGACGTCTTACGGATGGAGGGGACATCTGATTTGGCAGGAAACGTCGCTTGAGAATAATATATACTCTCTCATGTAACACGGAGTAAACATTTTGCCAGCATAAATACGAAATTCTTCTGACAAGGAATAGCCATTAGCACTCAGTGGCCAAGTTTTTCTGAATTTTGAGGGCCCTTTTGAAATTCTGACATTTTCCTGATGCATTCATCAGTATGTAGTGGGTTGCCGAACAGTATAACCTCTTACCATAGAATTGAAAAAAAGACAGGGGTGAAGCCGAGAGACTGTCAGTCACTGTAACTCAAGCGTATGCCCGACATAAATGTCGCTCGCTTGGTATGATCGATGCTATAAAAATATTAACAGGAATCATAAATTTGTGAGTTTTGTGAACATCTTCACCGAGTTCTTTCTGTAAACTATTCGATTGCTTTTCTCATATGTCTTAACGGATCACTGAAGCTTCCAAATACTGTGCGCATTTCTTGTATGTGTGTGTGGTCACCTTCAAGCGTATAGGGAGAGCAAATTTATAAATGTGATTAAATTCGACTATTAAACAGTTTGATGCATTGCAGGATTACTCCAATCGTTTCCTTCACGAACTTATTCACAGACACAACCTTAGCTTTCATCTCACATTTCAGTAATTAGACCGGAGGTGATTAGGTGGAACTGCCTTCACAAGCCTGAGGTTGAACAGCATCAGAGCTAAGGAGAATTGGCGATCGATTTGGGTGAAAAGTTTGACGACCAGAGGTCAAGTCTTGGAAGGAACTGCAAGAGGCATCTTTGTCGCTCTAACCGGTCCACCGAGCAACGATGGGTTCACACCCAATATGAGATAATTTTGTCCATATTCAGTTGCATATGAGAGGAAGGTGATTATTCATTTATCTTAGAGGCTTTCTCCAGCACAGCTGGAATGGTATGAAAAATTCAGAAGGTTTCAGTATATTTGCATGTTGACTGCTATTCTCGAACCATTCTGTGTGCAATGTTTGCGAGACTTAATTTCATCGCGAGAAGAAAGCACTGATGCTGAGTTCCTCTGAATGGAAAAATGTCTTCAATCAGAATGAGTAGAATTCCTTGCACTTTATCTGACATATCTTTTAAGGTTTTCATCACTTGTGATGGAATAATTCTTCTCCTTTTATTGGCTCACAAACGCGCTCATGGACTTTGCCGGTTCACGTAGGTGGGATGCCCGTAAATGTACTACTCAGCATAGCCGTGCTTTGCATTTTCTATTTCAAGCAAAGCGAAAACGCAGTGAGTTAAATCAGAATTTTAAAGATGAGGTTGCAGGTGTGAGGAAAGCTAACGGAAACGCGTCACAGCCAGAACTGGTCACTTTGGAGCGATCGGGTCGAAAACGAAGTTCTTGTAATCGGACTATTCAGGAAAAGAAAACTGTGACAAAGATAGGTGCGTTTCATGTGCTCTCAAATATTGCTCTCTCCTATCAAATCAATGCCTACTACCGAGAAAGCTGTGCAAGGAACAGATTGAAGACTTCTGTTAGCGATTGTATCCCTGGCACAGATATGAATGAATGGAGCTTAATGTACACATCGCAGAAGATGAAAGCCTTGTTGTGCACATTATAAGAGTGAACTATGATAATAAGTGAGAAAAATGTGCGGGTGAGAGTTGTGCACATTGTTGCATATCTCGATGATACCAAATAAGCCAAAAATAAATAAATAAATAAAATAAAATGATGAATTCATGACAGGTTTCAACTCAGTGACATATGTGATAGAATGTGAAATTGACAATCTCCGCAGGTTTTTCGTTTCTGCTCACAAANTGAATTCATGACAGGTTTCAACTCAGTGACATATGTGATAGAATGTGAAATTGACAATCTCCGCAGGTTTTTCGTTTCTGCTCACAAAAAAAAACCTCCAATTGTTTTCGTTTAAGACACAGCGAATCTGACTGTTTCACTAATGGTACTAAAATTTTCCTACACCCTTCCGGCTACCTTTTACCTAAATTCTTCCCTTCTCTCCTCCCCAGTTAGACGAATTACGCGAAAGGTACAAAATGCAGCAGTGGATAACAGTATCGGAAAAAGGAGAGAGGATCTGATAGGTGATCATTGATCGTTTCGTTTCGCTCATTCTTTCAAAAGATTGTATACAACGAACGCAACAGTGACACCGTGTTAGCGCGTGCGCACAAAAACAAATATGATCCTGTGAAATATGGCAAGCTGATGGCGGGCCACGGATTAGCATCTTCGAAGGCCCTTTCTATTGATGCAATCGCTTATAAAGCCATTTTCATACCTGACGAGCGCACCAAACTACAACCGAACCGCGTTCGTGAAAGCCATCAATCCTAGCCAATAGACCACATGAGATTCAGTAGCACGAAGAATTCTTAGAGGCTCTCTGCGA
>JAAVTS010003864.1:6110-16410 GCA_022845575.1 Baylisascaris ailuri
CAATAGAGAAATAAAACAAAAAATTGAAAACTGCAACAAACCAGTTGCTTCTGATAAAAAATAAATTTCAGTAGCATTACATTTCTCAGAACTATTTTTATGTAATCGCAAACGTGCCTATTTCCAACGAATATAAACAACTCAAAAATTCGCTGGAATTTGCTGAAAAATGTGGAAAATTTTTTTTATTAAGAATTTGCAAGCTTCATATTTTCGAATGCTACGACAAAATTCTCCTTCAATTGAAAATTTAAAAAAAAAAAAAATTTCTCTAATTACTTCAAGTCCTATTTGTCCTTGAATGACTTGCTTGCTTTCTTTTTTTCTTATATGTCATTTAATCTCAAATTTTCAATTCGATTAGCAATCATTTTTTTTTTTTTCAGCACTATTCTGTGATCCGTTCATTTTTCGCAATCGTTTATATTTGTTCAATCGTTTCGGTACTAATCTTTTATGCGTTGCGATTGCGGGTAATGATCGTGGTGAGGTACGAATATTGAACACCTATCCTGATGGTAAAGGTGGACGTCCAAATAATCGATATGCTAATCGATGTTTACTTCTACTTGATGAGATTCTACTCGTCTATTTTCATCAACGTCTCGATAATCCTGATGAAGAACCACAATTATGGAAACTCGAACTCGGGTTAGTCAATTCTATGACGATCTTCTTGGATCGTTTTGCAGTTCATTCTTTACTCTTATTAATTCATCCAGACTTCCTTTAAATGTTCATTTCTCATCGTATAGTTAACGAGATCGCTGAAGAAACATCGTTGAAGTTTTATATTCAAAATACTTTCGCGACACCTTTTATGTTTCGGGCGGAAGGAATCCATCAGGGGAATGGCTTCAACGGGAAAATCGGCGAAGAAAATCATCGAGTGTTGTAAAGTGGGGGAGGGAGGAGGGAAGGTTTACCGAGTGGCAATATTCAGAGAAAATTGTGGCAGTGATGAAGTTGAGGAAACGTCTCCCTCTTGGGACGTGGTAATTACGCTGTTCGCTTAGAACCGATCATTTCCCTTCTGTTTCCTCAAATAATAAAGAAAATAAGCTAACGTAGGGTAACGTTGATGAATGACATCATCCTCTCAAAGATCGTCAATGAAATACGATATGAAGCTCAAGGAACTCGTTTATTCATCGGTCGCTTCAAGTGTATTCTTTTAAAAAAAAAGTAAACTTCAGATGAAAGACCAATTTTAAATTTCGTATAATTTTGAATTATTTAGCGTTGCAACATAATAGAATAGCAGCAATAAAAAATATATTCAACAATATAGCTGCATATTTTATTGTCTATGAATGATGCGAGACCCTGTAAACGTAGCTGACAAATTACTATACAACTATCTCATCTTATAGTAAAACACTTACCTATAGGTAAATACTTACCTATAGGTGGGAAGATGCTAAAGAAAAGGAAATAATGAACAGTGTCTTAGAAAAGTTATCTTCCCCGACATATATGTTTGAGTTCTTACTTCAACTTTTCACTTCCTTCCGACGTTTATTTTCGATAAGCTTCATATATGCTCATTCAATTGTATCGAAAGAAATTTGCACAAACTTTTGAAGTATGGCTTGCTTTATTTATTCTATGAATTGTTTCATTTTTAAATCACGACAATTGTAGTAACTCGCCTATTAATACCCTTCCTATCCTCGTATCTACATTCGGAGTGGTTAGGTACGGTAATTATACGGTAATTGAACTCATGTTTAGCTTGCTCGCGAAATGTTGGCTAGCTGCATATGAATGTTTATAAGCGTATTCAGGCACTCTAAATGGCGGTAGGGAAAGAAGATAAGCGTTGATCTTGTTGGTGGAGTTTAATGAAAGTGGTGGAACTTCGAGGAATTTGAGTAAAAAATTTGCTACTTAGAGTATATAAATTTTCTGCATTTTAACTGTGAGCTAAAATCGTAATTTTTTTTGAAAAATGTATAAAACATTATAAAATAATTTTTCTATACAAGTCGAAGTGAATTATAACTTACCTGCGTAATTTCAATAAATCAATAGATATAATCATGGTAGTGTAGTTCATATTTTCTAGCTCTTAATCTAGGTGGCGTTAACTAAATGAATGAAATAATCGATAGTGAACTGCATCATTCACTAATTGATTGTGTATTCAAGTGTAAAATTAAAGCAAATATTCCAGTCCAATGAAATGGCATCGCCTTCAATTGCTATTAAATCATCATTTACCAACAAGTCGTGTATGTTTACGGCAAGCATCGCTCGAGCCAATCGCTTTCCTTCATGGAGAATGTGGTCGAAGCGCATGTCAAGAGAAGGCACATTTATATCAGATCAGTCTTCTTCAGGATTGTGTCAAGGTATAAAACGATTCTTAACGACTTCTGTTATCTTTTCTTTTTTTTTTTTTCATTGAATATCTCTTTCAGTTGCTTTTCAAGAATTTCATCAACTAAAGAGGAGGGTAAGAGGGAGGAGATGAGAATAGTCGCATCCGTTTCTAGATACGTTTGTGGATCTTTGTGAAAATGCGTTGATCATCTCTTTTCATATTCAATTGTGCACTTATTCAGTCATCCGATGGATTTAACTCAGGAACAACTGGAGCTACCATTGTGAAGCTTGCTAATACATAGTCATCGTAGGATAATCTAATGGTCTCCTATATTAGTTCCAGTCACGTGTCCTGAAAATTTTCCATGCATTTTACGAACCGTTCTAACTTTTTTGATGCATCGATCGCGTCATTAACAAATCTGATCTTTTATGAAAAAAATTTATGAAAGTTGCCAAGTGACTTAAAAAGTGGATGCGTTATTTCGTATGATTTTTGTTTGTTGGTAATTTTTGAAACCGGTTGGTCTGATAATTGTGAAATAGGAGCGTCTATCATGGTATTTATTTAGGCACACTTGTGCACTTGTTAATTTTGCAGCCGAAATCTTCATCTTCAACGAATGTATCGCAAATTGCAAATCAAAATACGCGAAAACAATGCAATCAATCGAAAGAAGCCGATGCAAAGGTATTTCTACTGTTGAAGGTTTTATATTGCAATAATTTTATAAGCGGATCCATCGATGAAAAAATAATTTTCTGGATCGTTTTAGGTGTACGGGTATGGTTGATTCTCATATTTTATTCTTTTTCTATTTCACTTTTTAAAGAAGAGGTAACATTTGAATGAAAAATTTTACTAGAATAAGGCGGAATTTTTTTAAAGGCATAATTTTACAAAAAATGATGGAAAACCTTAAAAATGATTCCTGTTTTTTAATGAAGACTTCACTGAAGTTTATCATTAGATTTTATCAGTTGAAATTTTCGCTAGAAATTCTACGTATTGTGCTAGAATAGGTGGGTAATTGAGACGATCAGAGAGCGCTTTTTCAAGGCGAAAAGTTGCAAATTTGATCTAATTGAAATTGCATTTTGCAATTGAAAAATTGCAAACCGTAAAAAAGTATTGAAAATTTTCATTTTGCATTTAAAAAATTTTGCTTGCCATGAAAAATACGAATACCACATCAAGTGCGGTTGCTACATGATGTTTACTTCAGTTTGCTAAGCATTCGCCAACAGTTATTAGCTCAGTCAAGAGTTTTAGCCCAAATTTTGACAACTATGAGCAGATTTGAGATAAAATTCATATATTCTGATATTATTTGTTACTTAGCGAAGATTCCTTATCCTCATAGTTAACCTTGTACTAGATTTCTTAGCCTGAGATTATAGTAAGCTATCTGATCTCGTACTTGAATGCTGTTTAGCTGTAGACATACTTCACATCAACCTCGTATTTTTACCGCAGATATCATAATTGTTTCTGTAAAAAATCCGCAGATAATATTGTTTTTTCTTTCCATGAAAAGAATTCATGTTTGAATTTGCTTGAAAAAAAATTTTTTTTGTGTGTGATTTGCAAGGGGTCAAAAAAAAAACGCCTGGAGAAGAGGTAGATAATTCAAAAACTAAAACTAAGAAAGCTGCTATTTGGAGGCGAAAAAGCTGTTAGTTGAGGCCAAGAAAGTTATTTACTTTATCGCGTCTTTAAGGTCATTCTAGAAAAACTGGCCGTTGGAAATATTTGATTATAAAACAGCAAAATGCAATATGCAAGGTATATTTACGTGTTTCCGTTGAGCACAAAACTAACGCAGCAACTGAAGCCGAGTCATATCTACTTAATTTGACAGTTTAAAAATTCAGTTGTAGTAACCGGTTTTCCTCTCAAAAACAAATTTTCCTGGCGTATAAAAATTGAGCGGCTCCTATGGGGACTAGTTAGATAGAGCGTCGTATTAATCCAACTGCATGATTTTTTTATTTTTTATTTTTTTTTTTTTTTTTTGAGCGGAAATACATACATCGTTTCAATTGAATTTCGTCTACTTAACCTACGCAATGTATTCAAAGCAAGAAAAAAAAAACAAACCTATTCAGATGTGATTTGCATTGAAGAAAAACATAAAGGCGTCCAGGTGTGATTTGCGCTGAAAAAAAAATCTATAATCTTAATGCTGCCAATAAAGGAACTTTTCGACATAAAATCAGAATACTTTACCAGCATCTCTGATTTTTCGAATTTAAAATATTATTAATTTTTGAACTAATACGAAGTTTTACGCACATAAGTTTCCAATATCTGAGATTATGCTGGTAAAGAAGTTTTAGATCGCAGAAAATATTTGGAGTTTCTATATTTTTGTTTATTTATTGTTATAAAACATCGATTAAGCATATTATCGCCATAGGAATAAAATTTTTCAACTTTTAAATATTATGTGGTAGTGAAATTTTTACTTATTATCCTGGAATATTTTATTACTTCTCAACTGCTAATGTCTCCTCAAGATATACTCCATAGAAAAATTCACCTGTGTGTTATTGGAAATAAATAAAGCAAATAAATCTATAATTTATAGTCCACGTCGTCATCTTCGTCCACCAACTCACCAGCCGTGAATACAAACGTTGATTCGGGGGTGTCGGGAGGTGCAGATTTGTTGAAGCGTTCAGTAAGTTCGGTGGAAGTGGATGGTGTAAACCCTTCGACGAGTTCGGTTTGCGGTTCACCATCATCGCAATCGAATAGTGCTTCGCGTAATTCGACCACAATACAACCACCTGCAATACGATACGCTAATCGCAAGGGTTTACGAGATAAGGTAGAAAATGCAATGTTCTAGTTTAATTTGTTTATCTAAGGTGACAGGTCTACGTATTTCACATTTTATGCACCATCTGGCATTGAAGTATCAAGTTATTCACCTAAGTTTAGATAACCAACTGTCATAACCAAAACACAAAAGACCGAAAAAATTTGGTATGTTATGTACCAGTTTCCGAATTTCTATGGTGAAATTACCATATTGGCGAGTAAGTCTGTAAAACATCGAAAACATATAACTCAATGTGACCGCAGAAGGCGGGTGGATGAGAATATATTGGTGCCTTGATTTTTTATTTTTGAATTTCAGAAGAAGCGTTCTTCAAGTGTTAGCGCGTGCGTCAAGTTCAGCACAGCATCAACGACTGACTCCTCGAACATTGTGGAGGAACCGAAGAGTAAGTCAGTTTATTTTCAATAGCTGAAGAAGCGTATTAACGAGGCAAAAAATATGCGCTTTTTGCATTCTAATTACCTCATTAACGAACCCAAAAAGTCATCAATAAGAATTGAGGTATGCAAAATATTGCTTCGCATGTAATGGGCTGATATTTGAGCTATTATCCATAAAAACATTTTTGAGTAAGCGAAATATTACAGCAATATGTTAAAAAGGTATCGCAATTTTGCGGCGATATATTGCTTGCTGTTCTTTGAAATATATTAAAAAAAAAAAAATGTAAACAAAGATGTGTGTCTTCTTTTTTCATGAATTTTGATTCATTGTTGTTTTTTCTCAATATATTCTCAGATATTGAATGAAATTTTGGCGAAAAAAAAGAGTAAATTCATCTTGCACGATTCAGACATTAAAAAAATCGTGAAGTGAGTTATAGGACTTCCTTGTGAAAGTATCGACGTCATTCTTTTATGGTCGATGACACGAACTCTATTCATCTCGTATTGACAATGAGACAAAACGTGTAAAGGATATCACCTATCTACTAGAGGGGATGCAGTGCATTAAATCAACTCTCAATTGTAGTGACACATTCGCACTTTTATATAAACTTTGTGACGCATTTAAATTCAATCGATCGTCGATATGAAGGGCACTATCGTTGTTTGTTTCTTAAAGGTTGCATCAGTATTCTCTAATTTCTCGTCTTTTAATTTTTAGCTTTGAACTTTCTGCACAATTAGCTTTACCTATTCTAATACAATTTACTTTACTTCTTTTTTTTTTTCATTTATTTAATATATTCATTCACATGTTGTTTTAATATTATCAATTAGGAGATTATCTATTATTTTAATTTTATCTCATATGTAAATTACCATTTAAATGATTGGTTGTTGAAGACTGCCTAAAAATTTTACATGAAGATGTGAATCGATTGAGTAGTAGGTCGTTTTGTTGTTTCGGATTTAATTTTCTTGCCTTAACTTATAGCATAAGGTAATATCTATCCAACTATTTATAGGAATTAGTGCTTTAAACATTTTTTATATATTTTTTTGAGTTTTAATTCTAAAATTCCAGAGTGGTGATTATGATTTCTTGGAATTGTTGGATTGTCTCTTAGGTACATTATGGAAACTTACCTGTGGAAATTATCATTTTATGCGCTTTTACAAGTTTGCATTTGCAAAAAGCATTATGGTCACACCATATTCGAGTATATGTATGCGTCTGTCTATCTGTCCGTCTGTCTGTTTGTCCGTCTGTCCATCCGTATGTCTGTGCAGTAATCCGCTGAAGCTAGGATTAGCATATTTCCTGAGATTATTGGACATCATACGACAAATATCAACTATGAAGTTGATCTACTAAATTCTAAAAGAATTATAAGCATTTAAAGATGAAAAAAATATAGTTTGCATTTTACTTCGGTGGAATTTTTATTTCACGTTGGATGGAGTGAAGGGAAATGAATCTTTGTTTCCCTCTAAACTTATACAAATGGTCGAATCACTTGAGACATGTGGATGTTGTATGCTTATTTTACCGTTTATTGGCAACCTATGAAATCGATGTGTTAGATGAGTGGAATAGAAAAACGCATTTTGTGACAGCCATCTTGATACTGCCTTTCTATCTATTTTCTACTGCTTTATTTCATTATGGATCATTATTATCGAAGAGTAGAGTTCCTCGGAGAATAATTTTTATAGCAAGAAATGTGACTAACAAAGGAATGTGTTATGATAACACATTTTTTTAATCTAACAGATTTAATGCTGATTATGAGCAATAATTATTTAAATTGCTAACTTATAAAAATATCATCAAAAAAAATTAAAAAAATTAAAGAATTTCTTTTCAATTAATTTTCGGTTGCGTTTCGCCCCTTTTTTTGCGACACTTTTTTTGGATGATGTGTGTTCGTGATGTTGGCTATTTCTTTCGTGAAGCTTGTAAATCAGTAGACATAACGTTCTCAACTAACGGCTTAAAAAATATGTATTCAAAGAGAAATTTCTCGACTCATTGCACCTCATTGATAATGCACAACGTTTAGCAATAACTCTGCTCTATTTCCCTCTCTCTTTCTCTCTTTCCTTCTCTCTTTCTTTCTTTCTTTCTTTCTCCCTTTCTTTCTCTCTTTCTCTCTCTCTCTTTCTCCCTCTCTGTTTTGTTGATGACTTACAAGAGCAAAAAAAGAACACTCATGAATTCCGTTGAGGAATTACGTTTTTACTCNGTTTTGTTGATGACTTACAAGAGCAAAAAAAGAACACTCATGAATTCCGTTGAGGAATTACGTTTTTACTCAAGATTTTCCACTCTAATATATTCTAAGTGCATTGCATATTACATTGCTTATGGCGTTTGTGCATTGCAATCTCTCATTGACTCATTTAGTGCCTTTTTCTCTATTCTGATTATTATTGATGGAATATAAAACGAAAATTTAAGTCTTTAGTAATTTCCATCACTTTTTTGATTTTTATTTGTGGGAAAGATTGTTCGAGAGATTTTTCAAAAATTTTTGTGAAAATTTTTCTTCCAACAATTTTTCTAATCCTGCTATTCGTACGAATTCAACATTTTTCTGGCTTATCTACCTGTACCTTGTATGGTTTTCAAACGGTACCATTTTCCATCTATATAGTATACAACTCCAGTTGCAAAAAAATTCATACCCTTCCACTAATTTAGAGTAAATGATTCAAGGAGTAGTATCCAAAATACACGACTTTTATTGTGCTCTATATTGCAAATATATCTTCGAATGTTTTCTTTTGCTTTCAATAGTTTTGTCGAATGTCTGAGTCGGAAGCTTTTGTCTCAAAGTGTTGGAGTAAAAGTAAAAGAATGAATGGAATAAGAGGACATGGGCAGAGTTCATTTATTCACCAATTACGATAGGTCTTTTGCTCAAGTTATTGAGAGGAAAAACTTCAAACATTTCAAAAAAAAGAAAACAAAAAAATTCTAGAATAAATTTCAGTACCATGCAAAAGTTTTCGAGAAGAAAGTTGAAATTGCAATATAATGCATTCTGTTAAAATATTGTTGGATGTTTAGACGTAAAGAATATTATCCCTGATTAGTTTGCAATCAAAAATAATAAACAAAAAATATGAAATTATTTTTCTGCCTATTTTTTAACGCTTCAATCATTGAACACTCGAAAATACATCTTGACAGAATTCTTCACTCGAGTTCAATTTCAACGCTTTTTTTTTTGCAGATTTTTAAAAATATGGGGTATCTTTATGTCTGTCTGTCGGGTTTATAGGTGTCTGTCTGTGCGACAGCTTCAACTGGTAAAGCGTCGAAATGTGTGCGTATGTCAAATGGAGTTGTAAAATCTTGTAGGTGTAATATGCTTATTAATGTTTCAATTCTTATAGTTTGACGAATTTGATTTCGCAACTTTCTTTGAGGTTTATTCACCTATTTCAGGTTTAATCATGATCTTACAATCAGTGAGTGCTAACAATTTTTTTCTTACCATCAGCCCTCTCTCTTTCCTCTTGCCTCCTTTTCCCTTCCTTTCAGGGAATACGGAAACCAGCTGATTGTAAATGATTCTATGCTCCCTTGACACCACTTTTGAGAACAAATCAGTTTCATTTCCGGTTCCGGAAAGGTTCTCCTTAACATTGTTAGTATGAGACGTCAAGCGTTGACAAAGTCAACTGAATATCTTGTTCCCCTCAACGTCGATACACTGTCGTTGAAATCATTCGAATATGTGTGCAATATGAATGTTTGTTAAATAAACATCATTACTTTCACACTTTTTTATCATTAAAAAATATATGTTAAAAAAACTTTCACTCGCATCTCTTCTGGTCTTTTGCTTCTACAAAAATTACTTCTGCAGTTTTTGCAACCATATTTGCCTCTGTCATCGTGTATCACCTTTACTTCTACTTTCTGCCATATATCTATACCTTTACTTGTGTCAGTTACCTAAACGTCTATTAGCTGTAAAGAGCAAAAAAAAAAACAATACGTTTTCAACTTTACGCTTTATACTAGTACTTTTTAAAATAATAAGTTTAGATGAACTGCTATGAGCTGTACTCAAATGAATTTGAAGGCAAAGACAGTCAGCGTGAAGGAATGATTATTCTATACAAAATTTAGAAATTTTTAATTTTTTGCTATCTCGAATGCTTACGAAAAATATGTATTTCAAAAACGACCGTTCTTCATTGACCAATGAAAATTGTGTCGGTAGGTGTATTCGAACTCGCGAAGGAATCACAATGTATCTGGAATAGGTGATAGCGCATCTATAGAAAAAGCGGAAGGTCAAGAGTTCGAACCCGTATGCCGAGAATATTTTCATCGACCATCAGATAATGGGGCGGTGATCTCATTTAAATCTTAACGGGAACAAAGTTGGCTTACGACAAGATTTTATATAGATATATACAATAGGCGTTGTTCTCAGTTAGCATCATTCAGATCTAGTTAGTGGGTGATTTACTGCTGTCAAATTATAACACTAAAAATGGGAAAGCACGCCAGAAGAAATTTCACATTATGTGCTTTTGCAGTTTCTCTTGCCAATCTGCCAGTTTTATGAATTATTAACAAAAGATAAGATGCGCGCAGTAATACTTTTATATTCGAATTGATCTGACCGCTTTGATTTTGAAGAATCGATGTAATTATGAAATGAATGCAAACTTTTATTCGTATTAAACGATTACAACTCTTTTTGATGTGAATAC
>JAAVTS010003865.1:0-16406 GCA_022845575.1 Baylisascaris ailuri
ACTCAATTTACAAGCATATACGTGAAGGACGTAATGCGCATGTTAGTGTCTATGTATTATAAAAGTATGGACAAAAGGAGAGACCCTTTCATGCGCCGTAAACGTTAGCAAAGAAAAAAACACTGTCATAACTTTCAGCCAATATAACGCACCATCTAGTGACAAAAGAAATAGACAAAAGAATAAAACATACTTAAAAGGCATATAAGAGTGAGGAGGGGTATGGGGAAAGGAAAAAGAATTAAAAAAGAGAGTGAAAGAGGATGAAAGAGTGTCAAAGATAAACCAAGGACTTAACTTATAACTTCTACTTGCCTTTAACTCGAAAAAAATTATTTGTTGGCAAAAAAATATGAATTGTATGAACATTAATAACAATTCATCGCTAAAGATCGTAAAACGATCGTGAAAACTTTTGAGTTTTATTGCAATATTTTCACAAAATTTTTTCTACGATAATGTAGCACGAAGAAATACAGTAATACTATTTACAGTGATAATAAATTACACGAATACAGTAATGCAAACGATGTAATACAGTAAAAGGTGTCCATATATATAATAACAGGGATTGGAATTTCAATACATGCGAACAAAACTCATCTAATATATTTGCATATGAATGCGACGAAGGAAACGAAATAAACTAATCAAAGGTAAGGAAGGTCATAACACAGTTATTAAGATATAGGAGATAAGTAAGGCAATTATAATAGCAATATTATGTGATTTTTAAAAGAAATATTTGGAGAAATATATTTTTAAAGACTAGAATTTGGAAATTTTTTCCTCATTTCTGATTCACTAAGAAGAGGGAAGAAAAATATGCTCTTTTTTTCAAAAATTCATAAATTTTTTCTTGAAAGAAAATTCTCTACAAAAAAATTCACAAATTCTAGAATTATATTGCTAGCAAAATATAGATAAAATCGAATGTTCTATTCATTTAGGATAACGTTGCAATTTATAAGCGATACAACGATAAACTTCATATATTTAATGAATTTAAATTTTCTTCTTATTCTTCATCAAAGATCATCATAAAATAACAACTTTTCCCCTGCAGGAATAAACGTCAAAATTTCGTTGACAATAATCTACTAATCGAAAAAAAAAATTGCACAACTCAATAGATAGAGAAAATGATTACTTTGCTTTACTACTTTATTCAGATTATTTAAAAAAAATTCATTTATTTTATTATTTTATTCAAATTACTTTTATTATTTTATTCAAATTTTATGAACTTGTTGAAATATATGAAAAATCTCATCGAAATGTATTTAAAGAAACATCTAACAACAAAACTAACGAAAAATAAAACATGATTAAGTGCATGTCTCTATTGAATTTACGCATTATCCAAACGATGTGCATTAATTGACACAAAGAAAGTCGATCCCTAAAATACAAATTCACTCTTTTTCGAACATATCACCGACGCCTCCCCTACATTTGCATCGAATTCTATCATTTCTATTCTACAATGTATTCTCTCTTTTTGGGGAAAAATCGACAACCAATGAACGCAAAAAATAGTATTCCACTCATTGAAAGTGATGAAGAGATGGGAGAAGGTGAAGAATATGAAGAGAATAGGAGGGGAAAGAAGGGGGGGGAGGAGTGGGGGAATGGGGTGCTAGGGGGAGGGGAAAAGGTGAAATGAAGCGGCAAAGATCAACATCTTTCCAGTCATCGAGTAATTTAAAACCTACCTTATATTAACAGAATTTAATAATAACGCTCATTCGATTTGCATACATAATAAGCATAAAAGAATTCTTTATGCTTACTTAATCTTTGAACAAAACTCTCAAAAACGGAAGAAAAAGTTGCGCAACAATCTCCATGATCTTTGATCAATCGATACGTATTGATCAAAATGAACTTTAATCATCAACAGCATTAAATTCGAAGTAATTCCATATAGATATAATAAAAAATAATAATAAAACTTTACAAACATGACTCTATAGTTATAAATTCAATCGAGTAATTGTTTTCTCATTTATTCAACATAAATAGTAACTTCATCGTTCGTACAAAGTTCAAATATTTAACGAATTTCGCATCGAAGCGAAAACTTCTTTACGATCGAATATGAAATATATATACATTATAAGATATAATAAAGTTCATTATTGTAAAATCAATAAAATATTTTACTATGTTATTTATTCTATTTTATTTATGATTTGATTAATGCCAATTTCAAATCTTTATTCATTTAAATTAAAACACTCTTGAAAAAGCTCCACTACCTATGTTTTTAATATTCCAAAATGACTAATGAGCTCCGATTCCAATATTAGTAGGCATAAAGTCTCTTCGAATTTATCAGGTTTGAAGACAATCTTAGACTGAGGATTTTTTAAACATTTTGAATGATTTAAAAAAAAGTGAGAAATAAATAAAAAAACTTAATAGAACATCAACGTATATTTCCTCTATTTTATAGTAAATAGTGAAATGGAAATCAACGAAAGTGGAATATCACTTCTATGACAATCAATGATCGTAGTGCATTTAAAGACAGTCGTAAAATAAACTAAAAAAAATGAGTGACAAGCTAAAGTAAGCTTAGTGGGGCGTCGATTGAAGTCGACGTCTGAAGATCTGAAGTAGAACGCTATTGTTGAATATCACGACGGGAAGCGTGCTCACAATTGACTGCCTTGTTGAGGCTTTCAACACTGGGCGGGACCGACTCCAAAAAAAAACCCTCAACTTAATCCGAACTTAACTTATTTAGCTTATTACAACTTAGCTTACTCTACTTCTTTAATAGATGACTTCCACAAATCATCTTTAAGGTCTCAAAACCCTCACCTCAGCACTCACTAACTAACGAAGAGTCTATTTGAATAGTATCAAACAAAACCAGTATCAAAAAGATATGGGGAAATTTGCATGTAATATATTGCTGGAACAAGTGATATATATACGTAATACAAGCTTCACCTATAATCTTTATATTCGACTCGGCTTCGTAATTGCGTCGCGCATCAACATAAGTCCACAACTTCTTGCCTCATTGTGATCTAATTCGATTTGTCTATCCCATGTTTGTTTGGTAGACTGTTTGGGCTTAGGTGGTCCCAGATATGGTATATCATGAATTCCATCTGGTATCGTTACACCTTACTCTTGAGGTTGTCCATTACGTATTTCCTTGACATCATCAATGGTACCAAATAGTATCGGAATTAGTGCTGGAAAAAGTTCTTTCATTCTCAATTTTCTTTTCCTTCAATTGGTATGGCAAAGTTGATATTGCTTGCGGCAAGTGAATTTTACTTGTTTATTGCCCACTTCCTACTGCCCAAAGGGAAAGGTATTGGTTGAAGACGATACCCGATTGGGTAACAACCGAAAACACGACGGAAACCGGATTCGACTCAAATCCTCAAATGAAAACTCCTTAAGAGGGAGATAAAATTTCTACAATAAATCGAATACAACATTCGGATCGTTTCCGATAGACGACCGACAATTACTTACCTATCAAATTTTCTGAATAATTTTTCCTAGGGTTTCGTAGCTACGATGGAGCTGACTAGGAAAACGTCAGGACCAAGACGAGGTTGACTAGGAAAACGTCAGGACCAAGACGAGGTTGACTAGGAAAACGTCAGGACCAAGACGAGGTTGACTAGGAAAACGTCAGGACCAAGACGAGGTTGACTAGGAAAACGTCAGGACCAAGACGAGGTTGACTAGGAAAACGTCAGGACCAAGACGAGGTTGACTAGGAAAACGTCAGGACCAAGACGAGGTTGACTAGGAAAACGTCAGGACCAAGACGAGGTTGACTAGGAAAACGTCAAGACCAGTATGAAGTTGACAAGGAAAACGTATTCGACATTTCTTGTGGTGATAACTAGGGAGAAAATTTCTACACATTGGGGATGCGTTATTTAGCTATTCGTGGGTCCTAGCAACCACTTTTTGATGGATCGTTTGTCAATAAACGAGCCGAATTTGTCTCCCTATGGAAACAACCTAAAGCCATAACAGCAGATTTTCTTTTTTTTGTTCGAACATGCAAAAATTGCACTATTCAACAAAAAAAAAGCACAAAATTTACCAGTTCTAAAATTTTCCCTCAACATTTATGCATATTCATATCTTGGCTCCCCATGTGGATTAACGTTCAGGTGTTTCAATCTGGTGCATTTAATATCTAACGCTATCGTATTTATAATTTCTCATACTTTCTTCGATACGTACTCTTCTATAATTTCGACCACATCCATCTCCCTCAATACTTCCTTCATCCCCATCCTTCAACTACCTTCTGTTACCCGAGTGTTAGCTCAATCCTCATGGGCAATTTTCTATAAATATTTAAAAAGTATTCAAAGTGGGATTTCAATCATCAGACAGAAACCAAACGACCGACATAAGCGGGCATAAAGCTAAGAAAGCTATTTCATGGGAACTACGAAGTCTGCGGGGTGCTTATCTTGCAAAAAAAGTTCCCCTTAGGGATCTTCTCTAAGGCAATCATCGTTAAATTCAAATAAACGACATTTGCCTAATATCTCAAGATTGTCGTCAAATCTGGAGCCGTCAACATTCTCAGATTTCGACTACCACAACTGCAGCATAAATTGAACGACTGAATAATGAACTCGGACCTGAAGCTCGAGCTCACTCTTAGAATTTGCGGCTTCAGCTCATTCTTATTTCTACATTATCTGATTACTTGAACGTCGAATTTCAGAACTTTCCACCTTAAATTCTAACTGCATTGTTTTTCCTTCAACAATTGTAATATCTCATAAAGGCACCAATTTTTTAATTGAATTAAATAGTTTTTAGCAGTAATAATGACACTTACGACTTCATAAAATTGAATAAATTTTTCTGTTCAAAACTTATTCAGCAAACTTTATTTAGTAAATACAAATACCAATACCATTAAAAAAACGCCACCAACCAACCAACAATCTCTTTCAACAATCATTGCAAAAAAATTCGAAATCATCAATCAAACTACCAAATTATCCCCTAATTAATCTCTAAATATTTTCTTACATGCAAAAAAATATTACTTATAAAAATTCTTATAATTAGTGTTACAGACATAATGTTTAATTAAAGATGACTTAAATAGATACGAACATGAGGGAAATTTAAAAACATTTGCGAAACAAATGAGACAAAAAAACGATAGATTATTCGATTTTTATCTTAGAAGAAATCATCATTTTTATTGACTTCTCCCTTCCCTTTTCCTCCTCCCTCCCCCNCCCTCCCTCCTCCATTCCAGAATCCATCGTTTCCATGTCCTAAAATTAACTCATTTGATAAAAAACAACATTCATGTTAATAACACAAATAAAACGACAATGGAACGATCATCTATATGACATATTTCTATCACTAAAAATATTGCCACATCTTTCTGCAATTCATAGGATCGACGGTTATGCCCAGACATCCTCAATGTAACGATCACTCTTCTTCAGTTCCTCCAAAAAGGCCTTCGCTTCTTCTTCACTTTTGCCTTCAACGATTTATTTTGCCTTTTATACAAACAAATCGTCAAATAAAAAAGTGCAGCATCGAAATTCTAGTTTAACGTGGTACTCAAATACTGATTCAGCATGGTATCCAAATTGCCGAGTTACTACCTTAACAATGATCTAATCTTCCTTTAGATGTCTGTATTGAAACCCATCTCCTCATAGAGCTATTCTTCGTCAACTTTACATTTACAAATAATATCGATGCAAGACCCACCTCATCTTTCAAACATCTTAAATACAAACTACAGGTCTGCTGAATTAAACATCAAACAAAATCGCATCTAAATGATATCCTCTGAAATAATCCAAAATTAAAAATATTCCATATTCCCGTTGAAATCAAAGAAAGTAATCATCTTTTATTTAAGCTCAAAAGAAGAGCTTAAAGACAATATCCAAAGTTGGGGATTTTTTCGAAATCTCAGAGAATATTCAAAGGTTATTCTTAGCAATCACATTTTATTCGAAACTTTTTAATTCAAATAAGACAAAAAACACCGAAAAAAAAAGCATTTCCGTTTCAACTTTGTTTTGAGAGGATAATACAAAAGTACTCAACTGCTTAACCCAATTCCCCTCTAAAGCAAAAATTCTAGTAAATAAAATCACAAGAATTTTGGCTTACTTCGATTATTACTTTACCTTAATTATTTGGTTTTTTTAAAATTATTATTACTAATTTAGTAAAATTCCATTACCTTGATATTTAGCAATAACGCGAATAAAAGTTGCCCATACATCTTTTGACATTCCCTTCGCGTCACCACAGACATATACCACCGCCTTCACTTCCCCTTCACGTGACTCTGCACTCAACATTTCACAGACCTAAAAGTAATTCATTCACACAGCACATTTTCCGCCTTGCAATTTAATACAACTTGAAGTTGATTGACTTACCTCAAAGGAACTGAGGGTAAGAATTTCAGTACAGTAGTCTCTGGTACATAGTTCGCAAGTTTAAAAGGTTTAATAACTTCTCCAGAGTGTTTGGTCACATAATTAAGGAACTCATAAAAAAGACCTCTATGAGACAATATTCATTTATCATTGAACTGCTTAGTTCCTTCTAACTTCAATGGCAGCAGCTAAGTTTTTGATACGGAATGAATCGCACCATTAGTATTACTTTTCCTTTTTTAGAAGGTAATTAGTTGCCAGCAAGCTGTCACCAAACTACGCTAAAATATTTGAATGAAAAAAGACTCGGAAGTTATCTTCCACGTAAAACGATAAATAATATTAATAAAAGTACAACTATATATAAAATAAAAAATAAAACAACAAAAAACAATTAACGAATCATTCTCAAAGACTCACATGTTTACCCCGTGCCTCAATTGCTTCCTGCACATACTTTGGTGGATGACCAACTTGTCCCTCATGAAGTGCGATCGGCTGTGATTCACAGATGGTCAAATGGGATAGAATTCCTTCACGTAAATATATTTCCAGTTCATCCCTTCAAGTCCACATTAATATATATAGGTAGGATTTAGGCACCCCTATTATCACCCCCCCCCCACCCCCGCCCTCACTTATAGCCACAGACTTATGAGGCAAGGAGGGTTATTTTAAAGAAAAAACCTAAATGAGCAACTTCAACTACAATTAATGCTAGTAGTTAGGCTTGATAAAAGCAAAGAATCCGGCCACTTTTCTTTTCAGGCACGATACAACCCGACGGTTCATAGTATCCCCGAGCCTCAAAGTTTACGATATCCCCCATCTTCCATGTGCCACTTTATATCTCGCTGCGACATGGTTATCTAGCTACTGCAGTGTATTATACAAGGCATATAAATATAAGGGCAGACTAGCGGATATAAAACAATAAACACAAGAAGATCCTGGCAAGTTATACATAATACACTTCAAATGGAGGAAATAAAGATAAATGGTGCATAAAGAGTTACCTATATATGCAGTCGATATCTAGCTGTCGGCAACCAAAATACAGCTCTCGTTCCACCTTGCATAATTCGTTTTCGTGTTGAGACCTCTCCCTTAAAAAATCAAAACGACATCACCATCTGTTACTATTTAAAATCGATAGTGTATATACAGCATTACAGCGCTTTAACGAATAAGTGGTTAAACTACTGAAACTGCCGCTTATGATGCAAAAATGTGATACTCACCTCTTCGCAGCCTTTCCTTTATCGCTGCATTATATAAATGGATACTTGTTTCTTTGCAGTTCCCATTTCACCCTTGCTTCCTCCTCCCCCACCGCTTCCTCGCCTTCTTCCACTCCTCGCTGATCAACACTACACTCAGACAAGCAAAAGAATATGGCTCAGATAAAGAAAAAAATGCACCTTGGTATATTAGAGGTTAAGAAGAGCTGGAAGACTAAATAAACACTAGTCCTTACAGTGATGACAAAAAACAGGTGCTCGGGACTTCTAGGCCTGAACTTTTTATTTCCGTCCCTCATCTTGTGTCAGCGCTAAAATGAAACATGGTATAATAAAACACCTACAGAATATGTTGAAGAAACGACAGATACGGTGCTACGCCAGTTCCAGGCCCAATCATTATGAGAGGGATGCGCCTCACATCTGCCTTCGCCAAATGCGGCGGTGGTAGGCGAAAGCGTGAGGCTTCTTTCAATATTATCTAAAAAGAACCCAAAAATAATACAGTATGATAGTTAGAATAATGTAGTATGATAATTAGAACAATTAAGTGAAACAGAGAGGGGGGAAGGGGGGGGGGAGACAGAACTCTCAACAAATCCTATATTTGGTACATTCAGGTGATATTTGGAACGATGTCACCATATATCATAAAAACAAGATGTCTATATAACTAGCTGTTGATGCCGCCTCCTTCGTTGTTTTACGTTAACTTTATAGAACAAAGAGTTTTTTAAGAGCATCACAGTACAGTTATACAAGGAAGAAACGATGATAAAGGAGGACAGATTGATGATTGTCAACTCCCCCTTCTCCTCCCTCCCTCCCCCCCCCCCCTCCAAGACCCTCTCCTTGATTATTCAGACAATTATTCAGACAATATTTCACCGATGATTTTGTACTGAGAAAACAAACAACCGGAAGAACGTGAGAAGGTACTTCAATCAAAAATATAAGTTAATTCACTATAATGAACTGGTGCGCACAAATAGCAGGATATCACCGTTGGTGGTGTCCACTTCAGATTTGCATAATGAATAATACGACACAAGCTATTATCGTTCTTTTGAAGCAAATAAATGCAACACTGCTAGACCACCTATCAAATGGTGAACTCATTGATTATTTAACTACAAAGTTTATGTTTATTACTATGAACTCCTCGAACCCGATAACTCAGTAAGTAAAATCTCTGCATCCCGGCATAACTGCAACACTCACCTTTACATAATCGCCAATTTTAAGTGAAGCAAGCCAGTCGGACGCTAGACCATGTCTTGGATAACGGCGACCATCCACTGCATCGAAGTGCAGCATCGAGAAGACAAATCGCACCCGTCGGCGACTGCGTTCACGTGAACTCGCCACACTATACGGACGAGGCATTAGACGAGGCAAATGTTCTGAAATCATTTCTTTCATAATTAAAAATCACACATTTAATAACCACTATTTTTTAAATAGACGAAAACCACCGCTCTGAGGAGAAACTTTTACTTACTGACTTGTCTACCGTACTCTCTTGTAGCTCCACCTCCCTTGCCCCTCGCCCCCCCCCCCTCCCTCATTCTTGTGACCTGACGTCCCTTTAGGTCAATAACGCTGGCACTAAGAGTTTCAGATTACTGCAAAGCTCAAGCAAGAAAATAGTAATATTCCTTCAAAAGTATAGGAACCCATTTAATGAATTATTCAAAAAAAAACATACAGCAAAAAAAAAAAAAAATGAAAACATCTGTGAGGTACGATATTTGAATGCGCCCATTTCTGTTGTGAGCTCTATTTATCGGAAGCTTTCTGACTACGGCTTTGACAGTTCATTGACCTGAATGTAGGTAACGTGAACAAATTCATAACGCATCTTCTTCCTCTCCATTCATTCGATATTTAACATTGGCACAAATTGTTTACTTACCTAAAAGACGATCTACCGGTGGACGACAAGATGGGAAAGCGAAGAGAATATCTGCAAGCGATAGACCTGCCTGCAAGAAAATCCTTTTCAAAAATATATGCACCTATAGAGTGTTCAAATCCAAATGAATAAAAAACAAAATAAAAATCGACAAATAAAATGAAAGCACATTTAAAGAATCTTTTAGGTAAACCCAGATAACAGCAAAAAACCGGATATTCAACGAAAACGAAACATTAAACTACTTGTTTAGAAAATATTCAAATTCAATGAACGGCCCTTGAGAATATCCTCTCCACAAGTAACTGTAAAATGAATTCATAAAAAACAATAATCTTTAAACAACAATCACCCCCTAAACTAACCAATAAATTCCACAATGTCAACAACGCAGCTAACCTGTCGAACGAACTCAGTGAATTCTTGATTTCCTTGAGAACTGCAAAGCTCCAATAATCGTCTTTTTTCGTCCGAATCACTAGCATATTCAGCTAATATTCTTAATAAAGGCTGAAAAACAATATTATAACAAAATCAGCTTTAGCTAGAACCCCCCTCTTAAACTGGTCTCGAGTATTTAAACTTCCTTTCCCCCCCCCCCCCCCCCCCTCCACCCGCCAAATGGCAATCTCCGCGAATACAAGAATCACAAATCACTTGTCACAGCTCACTATTTTTAGAGGGTTTGAAAGTTTTGAAGTATCTGAAAAATTTTTTTTTGAAAATCTATGTGTATAGAGGCGACGAAGAAGAATTTTCGACTATTCATTTCAAACAGTTATTTCCTTTGAAGATGTCCTCTTTGTGCTGATAATAGCCATACAAATGACCATATATGCTAATAATGACCACGTAGAAGCTTTCAATAGTCAAACGCTGACCACAAATTTAACGAACAAATAAATAAACCATAGAATTATATACAGCTTATGTGCACGAATATTCGCCACAACCTTCAACTGCCTCTTAAGTAAAATCATGCTCAACTATCTGATTAAAAGGGCTTACCTTTTAAGTGCTTTGACTTCGAAGGCTTCCCTTCATCCTCGTATACAATTTTACAATCTTAACGCTTCTTTAGCGATCAATAACGTAGGTCAATATTTCAAATTAAAAGGTGATTTCTTTAAAATTCGAAATCAAATCAAACAATACAAATAGTTTCCTTTTTTATTCTATAAATATGATGAACGTGGACTAAACATCAGAAGTTGTTGCTATAGGGCCAACCAACTAGGTTCGATCAGGATTAACCCAGATCGACGTTGGTTCAATGAATGAGACACTGCTATCGCCCAATCGATCACATTTGAATATGGCCTTAATCACCGCAAATTAAAAATCTGAAGTTCGAGAACAAGGCACTCACTCTTCCTGGTGAACGTCGAATATCCAAACAATAAGTGAGCAAATATCGAAGTGAACTTATTTCCGGAATATAGGCCGGAATTAACGCATTCCGCTTCTCCGTTTGAGGATCCACCACAACGATACACTTCTGATCGGCGATCATTAATAGATTCATTCTGAATGAAGGATATGTTTAATAGTATAAATGAATATGCATGAGCATGTTCACAGAGAAATATTGACATATATCTGTCAGTAAGTTCACAAAGAAATGTTGACACCCATCTGTCACTATTGAGTGGGAAATTTTGAAATTGATTTCTGAAAAATTCAACAAGGAACAAACTGAAAATATCAGAAGAGGGGGATAATGCAGTAAATATTGGTTAACACCTTTGATAACAACCACCCATGGAAAGAGAGGAAGTATGGGAAGGAGAAAATCCGGTGAGCGGGAGGGGGGAGGGGGAGGGATTGGGAAAAAGCTGGAGGAAGAATTTCAAGAGAAATGAATAATAAAAGGAAAATAAAAGATTTCAGTTCAAAATTCTTGCCTCAAATATGCACCTATGCAAGATCGAATTCGAAAAAGACCAGCACATAAAAAATGATTGTTTAGTTGAAACATAATCGTGCTAATAGACCACCGCCGATTCTGAATGTAAGAAACGCAGGTAATTAAATGAAAATCAAAGACCTTCAAACCAAAGGTTTGGTTAGACGTCCTTCAAGCCGCCATACTTCGCCAAATTTCATTGAAAGTCAATAACTACAAAAAACAATCAAAAAAAAAAAAAAATAGAGAAACACAGCTACTATATTTCTTGAAACCAAAAGAAAGTGCATAATTTTTCAATGAATTCGATCGCACAGATACCCCTCCCCCCTTCTGGGTAAAAGAATTCACGAACAAATGAAGCATAAATTTTTCGCTGCAACAAGTTTCTCTCCGATGAATCAACTCCGCTAACAAAAAAAAAAAAAAAAAAAAAAATCACTTATATGGAGTGCTTAGAGTGTTTAGACATAAAAAGAGTGCTTAGACATAAAAACATTGAATAATAAAAATTAACAATAATATATGTTGGCATATCAACCATCCTTCTACTTTGAATCCACTAAATTCGAATTGCCCACCTTAACTAAATTTAATGCAGCACTGTAATTAATCTATGCTGCCAGCAGATGTCAAATGAACAACATCTAAGATCAATATCAATGATACAATCCAAATTACAATTTCAGGTCTGCACAGTTAGAATACTCATTACTGACATTCAATTAGTATTATACCTTATTATAGTGCAGCTTTTATGTTTGGTTCATTTCAACGCATCCACAGCTCTAATTGTTATACATTTTTTGCTTTCTCAAAATCTCTTCTCATTCCAATTATTATAGAAACCGATACCTCTCCAATATATAGTTGACTTCTTCCCTGGGATTTGCAACGATGAAATAGAACGCATCGCCGGGTTCATATTCGATTAGCTGATCCCCTAGATCGATTTGCAGCTCTCTTTTTGCCTTTCCGGCACCCGGATATGTCAGCTCTATCGTTCCGACGATACGTGCCGTAAATATTTCACCTGTCGTACCTGGCAGCTTACATCCATTTTGCCATGTCGCATTGCTCGTATCCTTAAAAAAACCTTCAAAATCTCAAAGAATCCTTAATTTCAGCTAACGATGTGATGCTGATGCCTAAATATTCGGCGAAATTTGGAAAAAATACAGGTGACACAACAGTCAAAAAACAATTGAAAAAATGGAAGCATAATGGATTACATTGAAGGCCTTTAGACGGTCTTTCTGCCTAAAGGTGGAATAGGCTTCAAGTTACCGGTCTAAGAAAACAGTGAAAATCACATAGTCAGAATGAACCCTCTTTTTTTCACTGATAATAGAAAGCAACGACGAACGCTTACAAAACAAACCGTTGTATGCCGCCAAAGAGTATGGCACAGATTTCTTGCTTTGATTCCAAAGCAACCCAAACTACGACCGCAATGAAAAAAAATATATATCCAACAATGCAAGGCGTGCAACCACTATAGATGCTGCAATTGCAGCCAATCATTTATGGACCAGCCGTCTGTAAGCCAAAGGTGATCAAAGCTCGGATAGAAATTAGCATACTATTCAAAAGCAAGTATTAACGGAAGGTAGTAACAGTTAAACTGAAGCAGATAGTATATTAAAAATAAATTTTACAACAAAAAAAACTGAAAAAAACATACAAATTTTTCATGAGTGACTCGAGAGGTGAGATAAGTCATAGCTGGAACAGGAACTCTAAGGTTATCGTCATCACGAAGAGTGTCACTCCCTATAAAAATTAAACATTTCAAAAAAAAACGCATATACAAACTTTCAGGGTTAAGCCTTAGCTAATCAAGAGTAATTATCAAACTTGTCCATTTGAGGTGTGGTGTTCACACCTTCCCAAACGGGAGGGGCTTATAAACGATAAAATACGATATTTTCTAAAAATTATGCAATCTAGAAGCTCCAATATAAAATTCCCCATTGTTATCGTTATCAGACAACAGTGATAAGGCCTTACTCAATTCTTTGGTCTTTGTTTTCCATTGGAAAACGGGAATGTTCTTATATTTATGACTATTAAAGTGCTAAGAAATAAGTCCTAATAAAGAAACCAGAGACACACCTTTCACTAGACATGGCTTATCGTTTGGCCATGTTATTGGCACCGGTTTCAGCAGAACCTCTCTCACTTCCTCCAACTCTTCCTCTCCTTCCTCCTCGTCCTCTCTTTCCTCCACATCCTTTCCCTCGAAACTCATATTTGCCTCGGTCATCTAGAAAAACAAACATAAAACATTATACGTTCATCGATCAGCACCTGTGATTAGAAGATCAAAGTTCAACTAGCAACGATAACGTAAACCAAACCAATGATGTGTCGGAAAAGAAGATCAAATCACCTTGCTGCGAAAATACTGCTCTACCAAAAAAGAGAAGAAAGAAGAAGGCAAAGCTAATTGACAACGTAATCAAAAAGAGGACAGGTGTTAGATGAATGAAGGCCAAAAAGCCTGATCTTATAGTTAAGGGAAGAGAAAACGAAAAATCCCCTCCTTCACATTAAAACATAGGAAAATCACTTCAGCATTAAGACCAGAATGGTCACTTCATAATCATACCTACCTATTTTGCCAACGTTGGAAATTTCGCTTAAAAATGCCTCAAAATGGAAAAAAAAACTAACAGATCGTTGCAATGCTCTGAAAAATCAATCCCCTTCACCTTACCTCCTCCCCTCCCTATCCCCTCTTCCCAGTTCCATCCCCCCCCCNGAAAAAATCAGTAAACATCGACATAAATGAAAGCAACAAATAACATTTCAGAAGAAGCAGATTCTATAAATACGTAAAGCAAATTCCCGAAATATCAAAATAGCAATAAATACTAACTTTGATTCCACTTTTGTTGGGAATTTCTTTTCTATTACTTTCACTTTCTGAATTGTTCTTCGCCGAAGAAAACGATAATCCACCAAAAATTTTTTCCAAAGAAGTGATTGGAAGATCGAATTTCTTGAGAAGAGCTTCAAGGAGTCGTTGAATCCAAGGCTCCACAACAAGCTCCAACCTGTAACAACCTTTTAATCAGGTCATAAAAACTATAAAATCTTAAATCCATCAAATATAAAAAATATATTCAAGCAGATACCAATTAAGAATTATTAGCAATGGAAAAAAAGGTTGATTTACATATACGCAATAAAAAGAAAGATATACCCACCCAATTTGATCGTCAGCAGCACCGGTTTCAATGAATTTTTTTGCACCTAAACGTAGCAGATGCTTCTCGATATTTTTCGGTGTTCCTTGAAATGTCGAATAATTCGAATCGCCCAATCCTATAAAAAACCTTTTTTTAGACGACCAATGACGAATAGTAAACGCGATCATCAACTATGTACGAGTATCCGAGGTAATGTACGGTAAAGTTTAAACCTATTCACATTTCTATAGGTAAACTTATAAACATATAAACATAAACAGTATATTATAGAATTTAACTTCGATAATGTTGCTAGTATACAAAGAATTCTGCCCTGATATGCCTTGCCATGATTTACCCCATTTCGCGTAATTTTTACTTCCATTCCTACTGGATATCTTTACTGCTACTTTGCTACTACTCTCTGGTACTTACTATCAAAATTTTATTGCTATGATTATTTAGAACAACATGTAAATAAGTCGAAACAATTATATAAATGAAGAATATGAATTTTCCAAGCACAGTTTTCTTTGCAAATTTAAACAAGAAAGAAACTGAACCAGTGCAATGTAAACCTCGAATCCCATCCACCGGTAACCAGTGTTCGTTCCCTACGGTCAATGGATCCATATTAAAAAGCACACCTTAATACCTAAAAACTCCACTAATATATTTCTAGGTAGAAATTGTACCTACCCTGATGTCTACGCCTCACATGTCGATTTATTTTACTTACAACAATTTCAAATAAGCCCACCTAGAAGAGCGAATTGTGTATGCTGAAGAAAGGTATCGTCAAATATCCGCCGCGATATACGACGCACAAATCGATCAGCGTTATCGGGTGGATCGCCGTCACCGGTTGATGAGCACACTATTACCACAAGGGGCTCTTTTTCGATCCAATACTGTAATCACTATCTCACTGAGTTATCTCCATTTATACAACCTTGCCTTCAGATCAAAAACACGCCATTTTCATTCAGCGGAAATATCTTAGTAACTCCAGATAATCGATCACTGCCGCAAAAAAACATCAATGCACAAAAAAAAATTTTTTTCTATGGCTTCATCTAAAATGACATACAGTATAACCCCAAATACAAACCCTGAGGATCTAGGATAGAAATCACTCTGTCACTCTGATCAAAGCTTCAGCTTACAAAGATTTCCATTCCGATGACAGCAGCTCCGATTTGGCTCCATCTACAATCCAAGAAGGTTCAGCAATCAGTGAATTTAAATATGCTCGGTAAACGTCGGCATCAAAACAGCACCTTTCATCTCCCAGAAGTGTTTATGGCCCAAACAATGATATTTTTTGTATAAATAAATAAAAGAAAACCATCAGATTTCTTTGGGTAAAAGTTCGAAGTATGACATCATCTCTCAATTCGAATCTGGCTTAGAACAACTGAAGATGCTTGCATAGCAGAGTGCACAATATGTGCTTTTTATATTTCAGCCCACAAAGCAAATCATCGCACTAAATAGCCAGAAAATATCGCTTAATACTGCATAATGCGCTTTCCTATAAAACAGATAGATTGTGCTACAAATTCTCGACTGTCCAAAGAACCATTTTAGTACCCATTAAGTCAGTCATTACATAAACCATGCAGATGCAAATTTAACATCACATCTATATATCACTTTGAAATGATAAGAAATTATATATGCAAACAAAGTTGGAAGTGAAAAATTACGATGAAA
>JAAVTS010003867.1:0-16381 GCA_022845575.1 Baylisascaris ailuri
ATCTTTGATTTATAAACATGTCATATAATGTGTTTCTATAAGAGCAGATCCCGAAGGCTTTTTTATTTGAAAATTACGGTGTATTTCTCTTATAATTAACCGACAGGTGAAAATATATTCAAATTTGTAGCAAGATGCACTACTTTCTTAGTTGCATTCCTTCACTAAACTGTTACAGATATCACTGCTTAATACTGCGTCAAAATATATTAATACCATAGACGGTATTCATTGCTGCATATCAACTCGTGTATATTAAAATAGAACCAAGCCGTGTATATTAAATAGAGGAACAAAGAGTAACATTTAGGGCTGCTCGGATATGGCTGAGATTCGTCGAGCCGTTCGTACATGAAAAGACGAAATCGGAGTTTCTGGCTATTTGGAAGCTTTGGAGCTTCGCTAGTGGAGCTTAGGAACTCAGGAGCTTCCATGCTTTCTATGAAGTAAAAGCAGATTTATTATTATTATAATGCTCGAGCAATCTTTGCTGCAAGTCCAACATTACTAAAACTTGAGAAGCTCATTTCTACTACATTAGATAGCCATCTTATTTCGTATCCTGTTTCCTTTATTTTTGCTCTCTGCAGGCAGCCGTTTAGCTATTGACTTATATTCTGATTGTGTGAAAAATTTCTTCAGTTTGTTTATTTACTGTTGACATTTTTGCTCACACAAAGGTGCAAATATTAGTAACTATCGATGAGTTAATTTCTCTCAACCCATCCGAAAAGTATTCCATCTATATATAAAGTTTTGTTTATTTATTACTCTATTTATTATATAGAGTTATTTCACTTTACACTGTATTATTTTACACTGTATAGTGAATACTGTATTTTAAAAACGTCGCCCAGTAAGCTAAGCATTTTAATATGCTTTCTTTTCTTTGAGCGACTAATCGGCCACAGGGGCTTTCGTAACATTTTTTTTAGCATGAATTAATTCTAGTGCATTTTGGAATGAGATATTCGTAAGCAGTTAATGAAAAAAAGAAGCTGGAGGTAGGTGGGGAGGGGGTTAGACGAAATTACTGTAAACGTTTTTATTTTAGAATGCTATAAGTGGAATAGTTTTGCAATGCGGTAGAATTTCAGCAAAGGTGTATATGGGATTCGTTATGAATATAATGGTTTCAAAAGGAAACTCTGAATAGAAGTTGTTTGCGAACTAGGTTTATATTCTAAGGCGTCTCTTTTCTCGAGTGGACATTAGGTGACCACTTGATTTGATTCATTGTTATCTTGTTGCATTATGCAACCATCTATTTTGCATACCTTTATAGATTTGAATATGCTGCGTTTTAATGGAGGTTGAGGAGAGAAGAGTGCTGATGAAATAAACGCCTAGGAGTGCCTTCATCATTACTAGGTCTGCTTTATAAATCCCTTTCCTTATCACTTGAAATTCTTTTCCTTATCAATAAAATCCTCTCTCGTCATCACTAAAAGTTTCCGCCTTTATCACTCGATGATTCTGTCTTAATCACTTCAATTTCCTTCTCTTATCCTAGGAACTTCCTATCCTTATCATTGGCAGTTTCTTTCATTATGACATTATTTAATAACATGAGTGATTTTTCATTTATTACCAAAATTATCTCACGATTACTTAGTCATTTTATATTATTACCACCATAAGAAAGAAATGCACTTTAGTAAAAAAGAAGCCCCATCATCACTCATTTGGTCTTTTGATTAGAAAAAAAAAAAAAATTTCACGATGGCAACTTTTATTCCTTTTTATCTCTCACATGTCAACTGCCACTTATGCTATATACATGCACTTTCGTCCTTTCCTCTGCTTACGTTATGAAAGAATTTGAAAATTTTCTCATCGATTTAAGATTCTCTCAAAAAGGCTCTGAGAAACCAAGTGCTGGGATTTATAAGCACTATTTAATATGAAGGTATCGTTGAGGTCTAAAAGATGAGGTAATCGTTGATTGAAAGTGGTCTGAAAGGTTAGAGGGTAAAGTGTAGATATATCTGATTTGGGCATGCTTCAAGTCAAAAACTTTAGCATTCACGAGTATATCTGGCGAGGGAGGGGGAGAGCGGTGGGGGAACAACCCACAAACATATACAATACGAGGAGCATAGAAATGCAAATTGTTTCGTTCTCTTTATTCACAGAGCAGATTGTATTCTGCTTTCACTGTTTTAAACCTTCTTATGCATAACGGAAGCATTGTTGTTACGTAAGCACTAAGATGTGCGTGTCACCCCCTCTCAATGGCAGTGAAATCGCCGAGCAAATAAACCTCAGCAAACGTCCAAGTCAGCTGCTTTAAGGGAACAGATGGTCACTGCCACACGACTGTCGCTTAACCGATTTCTCTATTCATCTATCTTCTGTTTTCTTTTATAGCACTTGCGCATTAATCAGAGCTAATCTAGTCCCACTAACAAATTCGATAAGATTTCGTTCTGCTGCGCTTTACCTCGTTTTGAAAGGTGTGAAGGGTAAAGGGGAGAAGTGGGAGGAAATGGGAGAGAAAATTAGGAATTTTCTCTTAATTAGCATTTAATGGGAGCAAGATTTTCCATACTATTTTTTTATCTTTCTATAAGCGTTTTCCATACTATTTTTCTTCTCACTATGAACATTTTCCACAATTGTTTTCGCCTTTTTATAGGTTTTTTTCGTATAATTTTTCGTTTTTTAATAGTCATTTCAATTGCGATCGGCCACCTTAATATATGTCGTTTATGTGACATGCAACAATTCAACTGTGCATTTATTTATTCAATGCTATTTCGTGCTGTTTGCGCTCCAATAAATTTAAAACGTCGTAGTTGAAGTGATGAAATAATATATGAATAGCGTTGATAGAATTTCTGGAGGGAATGCTTTTACGTTGAAAATTTCGTAATTATTTGATGCATTATAAGAGGTGACCCAAAAATTGAAAATTTGACAATTTTGAAAAAAAAAAAATTTCCTCGAAAATTTTCATTCTGTTATTATAATGCGTAAATATGAGGATTCGTATTTCATCATTTGTACGCATCGTAAGCCGACATATTGAATTATTGATTACGGATGTAATGTTTAGAAATGTTATTCTGATAGGTTATGTATTCTTTTACTAAGAAGTTACCTGTGAATTTATTAGTGAGGAATTACTTCTGGAATGTGCAGCGATAATTTTTATCAACTCCATGATGCATATTCACCACTAGCATAAACTAATGACCGCTAGCAGATTGCTATGCAAGTGAAAAATTAGACATAAATAGTAGGTATTGTAAAAGAGTGGTAATTATGAAAAAAGGTTCCAACATTTGAACGATGGGCTGAAAAAAGGCTCCGCCTCAGTTGTCATATTCAAGTTGCCCGACACAAGATCAGTAGGCTGAATGCTTGATTGCGCAATCATTCTATCCATTTCAACGTTTTTGCATTATTAAGCGTTTGCTCCCATCGAACATAAAGCAATTATATTGCTCAACTATTGCTATAATTGCAGTTCATTATGTGCAAAAGTGATATCTGCTCAATTATAATTTCTTTTTGCATTTATATTCTTTAGATCTTTGATATAGACAATATTTTATCGGCACTCATTGTGCTAAAAATTTGCTTTTGAATTTTTTTTTTAAACGCATAATACCTGGGAGATAATAAGGAACCTTTATGATTTGCGTTATCGAAGGAAAATATTACAAACCAAATGAACTCAGCATATTCGAAGCTTTCGAACGACAGGTGAGAGAAATACAAAGCGGGAGAGGGAGTAGAATGGAAGTAAAAGTTGTATTTTCGAATTGAGCGACTAGATGTGTGAAGTGAATAAGTTGGCGGAGTAAGGTTGGAGGGTTGGCACTATGTCATTCCTTTCCATCTGATACATCCATCTGCTTGCTTAAAGAAGCACTGCACCTTATATTTTCGTATTGTCGTTAATCTTATGCTCTTCATTTACTCATTTGAGGTATTCGTTTTCGGCTTCGACCATTAAGTTTTTTAAAATCCTTATTGGTGTTTTAGATTTGAACTTGCTGATAATCAAAGGTAACGGAAGTGCCACTCGATCTGTCGATTAGCGAACGTGATGGCATACATGCCTTTATTAGCTGTTTCGTTAATTTTGACCTTCTCAACTTGTTATGTTGACGGCGATACGAATCGTAATGTGTCATTGCGACTAAATAACGATTTCTTCGATTATATTGGTTATTTATAATATTATCTTTTATAGTGGTATTACAAACTCCGATATTATAAGCCTTAGAGGATGTCATTATTGGACCAAAATTGAAGTAGTTCTCATGAAGTTGCTATTTAAAAAATTTTTTCCTCGCATGATGGATCGAAATTTTCCATAAATCGTAGTTGCGATGAGATCAACGAAAGAATGGGCCCATAGAGATTGGGAAAGTTTTTTCCCTCAAGAATTACATCAAAGTTATGCAACTTCCTCAAAAACACATCAAATATGAATGGAACATTGGTGAAAATCAACGACAATATTTTGTGATTCCTCCCGATCACTGGTCGAGCAAATCGCAACTACTCCCCTCCTCATTGCGTGGTAACAGGAATCGTATAGCGATTGTTTCGTGATTTTGATATCAGTTAATAAGGGGTAGCATGGAGATTCATGTAATGCTGATAATATCATTCAAAAAACCTAATTTTCTCTACTATTATTTAATTTTCTCTGCTATTGTTTTTTGAAAGGAAGACGTAGATAAACCATAGAATTCACTTGGAACGGATTCTGAAAAAGTTTATATTGTCGTGGAACAGGGAACATTTCTTCAAGTTGGATATCTCAAAAATAACCAAATTATCAATCAAATTAACTACCTTATAGATAGCCGAATTGACTGCCTTAAAGATTTCTTCGATTATATAAAATAGAATTGCAGCTAATTTTGCAGATATCTTTCTTCTTAGAAATAATCTTCGACACTTATACGATCTTAGTTCAGAGAATTTGTTAACTTTAGGCAAATTGAAGGTAGGGATCTAGTTGAAGTCATAGCGCGATCGTAGGATCTTGTGAAAATCTCTGAAAAAATCTTATGAAGGAGTTCATCTCGAAACGTTGAAAGAAGCTGCTAGCAGCTTTCCCCTATCAAGAGTGGTATTCGGTAATTGCAAAAGAAGATATCTGGTACTATAGGTAACCCCAGGATCATCTCAAAGTTTCAATTGAACAAAGTAGTTGGCGAAGTTGGTTTTCTAATTTAGGATTATTCCCACAAAAAATAGACGAGATGGATTTTCTTGAATTCTTCAAAAAATTCTAGTTTATGTCTTGAAGTATCAAATTAAACTCTATTTATAAGAATTATTGTCCATTTTTCAGATTTTACAGTTCTATGTGAAGGTGGTATTCCATTGCTACTCGAGAACGATCGTCCAAAATCGTGTTCACCACATTCGACACTCAATGCACTTCAGTGTCCGAATAATTTTTGGTGTCATCTTGGTTCAACAAACACAACCAACTATTGCTGTCCTAGAAATCGAAAAGGTATTTACTACATTACTACAAAGAGATATGAGGTGGAGAACGATGTTGGAAGAAATAGCCAAGATTTGAAGTGCACTTTTTACTATCCACATGAGACCTGTTATTTGTTAAGCTATTACTCCATTTCCAACAAACATTTTGATGGCTATGTAGAATTTATTCCCATCTTCGTCAAATCTAACAGTCTAGCGCCTACTTTCATTAAGAACTATTCAGATATGAATTTATAGCGTTTTTGTGAATTTTTTATGCAAAATTGGTATGATTTTCTATGTGGGATTTTCTACGAATTTATATGTAAAATTTTACAAATTTACGGTTTTTTTTCTGTTTGGAAAACCATTTATGGTATATTTCAGAATATTTTCGATTGAATAGTTTCTCTAAGTGTGCGTTAATTGTATGAATGTTTCAGTGAAGAATCCATGTCATCTTCCATCAACGGTTGGCCTTGGAAGAGGTAAAATGCGACGTTATGCATACGACATAACTACTGGTCTCTGCAAAGAGTTATTATATACCGGTTATGGTGGCAATGAAAATAACTTCTTGACAATGGGTGATTGCCAACGAACGTGTCTAAGTTAGTTTATTACCATATTTATGACCAATTAAGGAAAAAAAATCTGAAAAAAAGCCTTTTTGCTATGCATCTATTGCATGATCACTTTTTGTTTAGAGCAGATTAACATCATACATTAAGAAAAAAAATTCACAGTTCCTATGCGGATTGTTCGACCTTGAGAGGAAGAATTTGAATGGTTCTCTTGAATGATCCGAGCTGTAAACGATTTAACGATGGCTTTCCTTTCAAATATTTAAAAGAATATTGCTTTGTTAGAGAAGTTTTTAAATTGGCTAATGCATTACAGTGATTATTTTCAATTCTATTCAGTGATAAGTCAGTTTGAAGTGATATAGTTCCCACTTCGATTTCAGTGATCCTCAATATCTTAATATTCGAATTTTAGTAAGTCTTGCGTCTAGAACTATGTTATCATAACACATCTATTTGTTATCTGTTATTCCCAGTGATAGATAACACAGACGCCCATTTTTGTAATATAAAACGTTCGCTAGTGGCGTTAATATATGTTGCACACAATACTAGAAAGGTTTTCGGTCGACATTTTTCAGCAAATTGGACGGCGCTCAGAAGGGTCTTGATTAGGGCAACCAGATTTTATATATTTGATGCTGTATTATTTGCTTCTCTAAAGTTGTTGCAAAGAAAAATTACTCATGCACTAAAGTAATGTAATAATTGTCAAAGAAAATATCAGTATTATTGTCGTTTTTTTGTAGATTCACCTCTATCAGCACTTCCACCAACATCATATGCGGAAGTCAATTCTGCTAGTCAATCGATAAAAACTTCAACTGGTACGTTTGGTATGCTTAAATGATGTTTGTATCACTCACTACTTATATGAACACTTTGAAGTAGGAAGAGAATCTAAAGGATTTATGTTGGATGGTATAGTTCATATTTTCGGCATATTATAGTTGCTGTTTCCCCTCTTTTATTGTTATCACAGCTCTCTTCCCTCCCTCCAACAATGTTTTTAGAAGATTGAAGCAGTCGTATTTTCTCATGTTTTAACCTTTCCTTATCAATTATCTAGTCATAGGCTATAAGTTTTTATGGTTCCCCTAATTGTGGGAATTTGATTTGTGGAAGACTTTCTTTTCATATAAGGTCCATGATGACCTTTCTGGATATGACTTCCTTATTTTCCTACCAATTCCCCTATTTTCAATATGACTTCATAAATCCGAACATTTTCTTAACTTTTATCATTGTTTGATTCTCATCCTTCAATCTCACTAATGGCTGATTACCATTCTGAAATTTACCTGAATTTTGAAATTTAAATTTTCTAACATTCGTAAGATTTTATCTGAAATTTTATTGAAATTAGAGGCAAAAAATCATAAAGATCTAAGATTTATGAATATTTTCAGTTCCAGATTCTTTTAATTGTTATTTTTATAAAATTTTCAGTCACACAATCTACTGCATCTGCATCTGTAACACCCTTACCTGTGCCGACAATATCACTGAGCAGGAAGTTAACACCATTTGAAGAAAAAAATCCTTGTGAATTGACTCCAGATAAAGGATCGCCGAAACAGGATATTCCACCATCATTAAGGTACTTGGAGTCCTCCAGTTACGTAGTAATGCCACTAATGAATTTGCAAAATTTATTGCCTCAGTTAATATAAATTGATGTATCCCTAGTGAGGGATTTTTTTTTTTTTTTTTTTTTAAATCGATTCATTTTCTTCTATGATTCAGTATTATCCTTAGAAGCCAACAATATCTCCCAATGCAAATTGCATCGAATTGTTGTGATGGTACGGGAAGTTGGAGTTTTCAATTTTCTAATACAATCTATTAAACTGAATTGCAAATGAACGAACTGCAAATGTTCATATTGTATCAACTCCATTGACAACCCTTCCCGCTCCATTAAAACCCTCTCGCTCTATTAAAGTAAATAATTCAGTCCCTAAATCCAGTGAAACTAATTGAGCTCCTAAATCCATTGAATGGGAATCATATAATGAATAAATTATGTATTTTTTACTTTTTTACTTTACATATAATGAATAATTATTTGTTGAAAAAAAGTAAGGGAGAATTGATTGAGGATGTACAAATCTATTCAGATGGTATTATGATGTGGCAGCAACACGTTGCATGCAATTTCGTTATCTTGGAAGCGATGGCAATGGAAATAACTTCGAGAGGGAACATATGTGTATGGAAGTATGCGGCACAGGTCTATCTCTTTCTTTATTATATTTTTTTAATTAGTCGTTAATTGCAACATCAAGTTGTGTTAAATCAGCCTTTCTTTAAACTTTATTACCTTGCTTATTGCATTTAATAGTTATGGAGCTGTACTCCCTTGTAATCCATAACTTCGGCATAAATAACGTTGAACTGTATTGGAAGGTCCTACTCATGGTGCAGGGGTTTCTTTCTTTAAGAATTGTAGTATAGTGCCATCTGGAACTTAACGCGTTCTTTAAAAGGGAATATTGTGTCTTTATAAATGACTGTGTGAAAAAAAAATATTGACGAAACGGCTAAATAAGAAATTTTTACGAATTTCCATAGAATTTTTTTCCAAATTTTCATAAAAATTTGTCTGACTTTTATAAAATTATTTCACTTTTTTATTGCGAATTTAATTTTTACAATTGCTTAATTCGGTGCATATTATTAATCAGTCGGGTTGTTCGAGGTGTCGCCGTAATTATTTCGTATATTTATTCACCCATCATAGTGAGGCGAACATTTAATTAAATTATGATATGTAATTAAATTACGTTAACGCTTACCGTTTCCTGTGCATATTTCTTGTGCTACCACTTTCAGCATTAAGTGGATTGTTGTTCAGTTCATTCTACGAATTTTAATTTCTATCCCTAACATCGATTTAATCGTGAATAATTTTAAAAGATTTTAGGAAGACACAACGTATCATCTTGCTTCTATCCGCTCAAACATGGTTTTGGCCTATTCGAGATCCCTCGTTATTTCTTCAATCACGTTAGCAGATCATGTGAACAGTTTATTTATGCTGGTCATGGCGGAAACGAAAACCGATTCATCACCGCTGAAGAGTGCAAAGATACATGTGTCATTCCTATTGAAGGTATCTCTTATCAATGCTGAGGAAAAATTTTCTAATTCTAATTTTAACAACAACCTTGTTTAAGTAACATATGAACGATCACCATTCCTTCCTGGATATTGATGCGAACATAAAAAATCTTAAAAATTTCCTTCGTGGGCATAAAAATAATCCTGGGCATTTCCTGGACAATATCATTACGGCATAGTATTGCTATATACCCGCAAGAGAGTGAGATATTTCCTTCTACCATCCTTCGTTCATCCGAGACGACATGGAAAACGTGTGTGTCTATATCGTAAACGAAAATGAATGTGCTACCAGAATTTTTGATGTATTTGTCTTTTAAAGAATATTAACTCTATAAGTAGTGATGCACTGAGCAATGACTGTTCCATTCATCGTTCATCTACGCTAATGTCCTTATGGGGGAGCGAAATGTTTTCCTTTTACCTTTCTTTCATCAACCGGACGCTTACTATTACTTGTTTTTGATTTTAATTATACTATCTGGTTATTGTATTATTTTATTAGATTGCATTAAAGCCTAACTACATCTTTACATATATAATATATAAATATATATTACTTTTTGTGAGATATTTGCAAAATGAAAGCACTAAATATTTGATCGTGAAAACATTGAAATTGCTATTCAGTTTTCATCTCATTGCCTTTGAATACTTGAGAAATCTATTCCTCTTCTGAAAATGCTCTTTATTTCCAGTTGCATCCACTTCGATGGTAAGTAAATCAACGACACCATTGCCGCAAACGTCATCGAGAGTCGAGCCATTCCATTTGCTACCAGAATTTATCAGTAAAATCACCTCATCTGTGGAAGCTCAAAAAGGTACCACCACTGCTTTTTCTTTATATATATATATATATATATATATATATATATATATATNTATATATAACGTTTGCTTTTGATGAAAGACAAAATCCTGTAGGCCTGAACTACTGAGCTAAGTCTCGCGAAAAGCCGGGTTGAGAATATAGCGGAGACGGAAGAAGATAAGTTTAAAGGATATCGTCGAGAAGTACATAGGCCATAATGTTTGGTGATATCTTTGAAATGAAGGGGAAGTCATTAGGCGGGTTAACCAACACAAGTTTTCATAACGTGAAGTGAATGTTGGCAGTAGACGTGTAGACTTCTATTGCAGAAGCGTATAAAATGATTGTATGATGTTCGTAATAGAAAGTTGGCCAACATTGGCAGCGATGAACGTCGTCCTGCTGCATTGCATACAAATACTGTCTTTAAATTTTCAAGAACTGTCTCAAGATCTCTAAATTATGTGCCAAATAAATGAATAAATATTTTACGAACTCTTTCATATATAATGGAACAATCCAGCTCAAATTTTAAAAATATTCTTCTTAGAATTATCTAATTGATGTTGATATGGAGTTTATGCAATTAGGTAGTGAATGAATGCACGTATAAGGTATACTACGACGTCATCGTATTTTTTATTCAGAAGCGTTTCTATGAAGTCAGATGAAATTCATAATTTAGAATGTAAAGAGCGTCCAACCTTATTGGCTTTTAAATGTTGGGTAGTGCATTGCTCACCATATGTTCTATCAATTCCCATTCACATTCACCCGTATAGTGGTTCTTATACAACATTTTCATTTGAAGTAAAAATTTGCTATCCTTGCTGAAATTTCTCTCCTATTTTAATTCGAAATAAAATCATTTACAATTGAACTATTTATTTTTCTTCTATAATAACGTCCAACCTCAATTTAGATTAAATCAATTCAATAAAAATGATGTTCGTTAACCTCATATTTTAAACAAATATCACTCAGATGTTACCCTAAATGTGTGACGAAAGAAAACCATTTCGAAAAAATATAGGTGAAATATTCTGAAAATGAACTAGGCAACCATTTGAGATTGGTTGTGTTGATCCTCAGAACCAGAATCAGATAACATCGTTTCTTGAATCTGAATTATGGCCATTTCGTTCTTGATCCAAACTTTAGGATCAAAAAGCACTCAAAGTTGACACTGAAATCATGTTTAGAAAGCTTATAGCATATATTCGAGCTTAGTTACTTATTCCAAGTTTCAATGTTTTTCCAATGATAAGAATTTCATTTGCTTTGAAATTCTTTAGCCATTTTTGCAATAAAAAATTTGCATACGAAACATCGTTTTTTCACTTATGTCATCAAAAATGAAATAAGTCTTCGAGATGTGTTAAAATATTCGTTAGGAATGTTTATTGCAGAACGTTGGCGTATTCTTGCTCAGCAACAGAATCTGATGCCTATCGTTGGCGTATTGACGCACACTATGGCACCGATACCAACGACAGCAAAACTATCGACAGCATTCAACAACTTATCAGTAGATATCATTACACCTCCATCACCTATCACTCCAAAAGCGATTACTTCATCAGAGCATCCCACGCTTATCACTGGATTTGGTGGTGAGATTTCATCTATTCAATTCGATGTGCTTTACTAGTAGTCACGTTACACTCATTAAAGTGGAATGGGAGGGGATGAAGTACAATTCTACTAGTAGGGTAAATGCATAGGGCTAGTAAGAATTTGAGCTCATTAGCTACATTTTCTATGTGAATGCATAATCCTGCTGTACGATTCAATAATTTGGTTGTTAAGTGATCAACGGAGAGCCCTAAGTTTTGAATAAATATAGAGATCGATTTTGCTTAAGAGTTCTGTGAGTAGATGAATGGCCGGGTAGAAATGTATGTAGCATAGTTATTAATGTATATAGATTTGATCATAGTATAATATAAAGAGGGACTGAATTGTTTTCCTTGTATTCTTGAAATTGACTGTGGTAGTGATCTAGGATGGAGCAATAATTTTGGCTTATAATCCACGACATATCGTAGAATTGTGGTGGATTACAAACCAGAATAAACGTCTCATCCCCCAGTCCTGCGTACTTTCTCACTGCACACCCTCGTGTATTCTCAACACTCCAGAAGATTCCAACAGCTCTAGACCATCTACACTGCACACAGGCATCACAACCCGAGCAACCAAGCTTCAGCCCCACCACTCCCTTTTCTACTACCCGGCATTTTCCGTTCTCCTCCTACCCCAACAAGTTCGAGCAACAATTGATCGATGTATTTCTACAATTACATATGCAGCGAAGGTTTGTGATGCAGAGTGGGTTAGAGTCGAGTAGAGCAGAAATGCGAGAGAAATCGTTCGTTATCTAGTGCGTAGTGCAGACATACATTTGCAATGTGCCACTGGTAACTAAGTGGTTTAGGGTTAAGTGCGACAACAACATTAAATTTGGTTAGTATATACGCCTGTTGAAAGTAGAGTGCAGCAAATCATTCAAAGACAAATAAATCAAATCCTTGCTAAGGTTTTTTATGCCGAATCAAAAGAATTGGTTTTTTATAGACTTTTCTGTTTGTTTTTTTTTTCAGAAAATAGGCTATAGTTGAAATCCAGCTTAAATTCAATTATTTGTTTGCGTTGACGTTTATATTTTAACACATTGAAGAGTGCTTCCTGGAACGATTCTCTAGAGATCCTTAAACTTCCTTGTTAATTATCAATTAGAAATTTCTCTAAATAGAAATTTCCATCATACTTTTTATAATTTTCCACCTAGTGAGTTTTTCTCAGCAAACCTTTCCTTTTCCTCTTTTTTTTTCAGCTGATACCTTGCAATAACCAATATTTTTTAAATATTGAGCATTATCGTCTACATGAGCGTATTTAAGCATTCGTGAATCTTTTTGTTAAGTTGATTTATTTGTCTGATTGCAGAGCTTTTTCCGCTTATCACAACAATGCCATCCATCATTGTGCATCGACCAAAACAAGAACAAGAAACAATCGTTAGTGTTGCTCAGAATGCAAGCACACCTTTTGCAAAGATGTTCGCAAAGTTTATTGCGCCAAACGGTATGTTCCATTCCTCATTCCTACTATATAAAAAGAAAAAAAAAAATATTCGAACAACCATTCAGCTTGATATGGTCAGCAATATGAAATATTAAATGTGCCGGAATATTTCGACTTTTTCTTTTTTTGCGATACTTCTTCCGTTCCGGTTCTGGGTCCGGTCATCCTCCTTTTTTATCTCTGTTATACAAAATTCTAATAACTTTAAGCGTTGGGATGTAACTCTAGCAGTCTTTTAGCTCGAGACTTGCGGCCAGACATTACAAAAATTACATGAATGCTTTCAAATGGCAGCTGAAGCAATATTGGGCTTGTAATTGAACTGCTTCAGCTACTACTTGGTGACTCAACGAAGGCTTTGCAGCGATCTTTGCTCAGCGAGAGCTTTTGAACAAATTGTGCTTAGCGAAGGCTTTATAACAGTTTATGTCAAGCGTGTTGTCTTTCCGAAATCACCGTCTATAATAATGCAAAAAACTATTTCAGTTTCAATGCCATTTGAGTCACAGTTGCTCCGTCGATTTGAAGCGAGTCTTGGACAGATACCGGGCTTGAAGTACCCCTCCATCAACGCACCAAATAAACCTATAGAAGAAGTCGTATCACCATCACATCTCGATGTAATCACCATATATCTTAATGTTTCATTTTCATGGTTAGGTAATTTAAATGCATCTACAAATATTTTTGCATTTTATGCAATTTGCAAGTAAAAAATAAGTGCAGTACGAATTTACATAAGTGCAATTGCATTTTCGTATAATTTGCATGCTTAAAATTCAGCTATATTTTCTTCATCATAACTAGATAACTTTCTTAGTTCGTCCACCATTCAGTTGTTTCAATGACTTTAACCAATCAGAGAATCCTATGATATATGCTTTTGTATTTCACTCATATAAACAACCAATTTCATCCTCTACCAAAAAAATAATAAATAGGCAAGGTGATGCCGACAACTCTTCCTTGAGGCAATAGGTCGAGCAACTTTCTTACAGAACATTTATCTTTTTCCATAATCAGACCGGTGTGAAGTGAAGAACCTACAAATGTAGAGTATATGCAAATTTTTTCCCGTCTTTTGATTTCTTTAATTGCTTTTATAGTCGATGAATTAGCGTATAGAATGACGGAGGAAGTCATCTAATGATATTCGTTCTATAAATAGAATTCCGCGAGTCAAGTTTCATTAGTATTTCCATTGAAATCCTTAGACTAAGGGATATTCAAGCAGATTGCCGAAAAGATATACACAAATATGCACACGAGCACAACATCTCCACAAGCGCCTTTTTGCAAGCCATGTCATATCTTCTTGCATTTATATGCAAACAAACAAACGGCTGTACGATAAGAACTTAGAGACCTCTGTTGATGAGCCGTCTTGACCGTTTTGTACCAGGTGAACTACATACTAGCTGAATTGCAGACCTCGATGAGCTCATTCCCTCCGGTCGCTACATTGGTTAACGTGGGCAACGGCGAGGATTCTTTTGTGATCTCTCCATGCATCGAGCCAAACCCAAGTGGTACTTATGTCCACAGCTGTGCTTCCAAGCCATTTATATGTCCGAAGGGAAGTTTCTGTCAAATCGGAGCAGCACCACAACAAAGTGTTTGTTGCCCTGTTATAAGTAAGTATTACGTATTATTTCAAGGAAAGTGAGAAATGATGAACCACACTCTGATGTAATTGGGGTTCCCCTTCGTAGTTGGTGCAACTGTAGACCATTTGTCACGTAATCTGCACCACTGGCAGATGAGATGCTGCTAGTATGCCTCTATCTGAAGGTTTCGAAGGGTTTAAGATCCTGGAAAGGGACTTCTTCCCTTTTATCTGAGGATTTGAGAGATTTGCTGTTTTTATGTGAGATAATGATTTCTTTAATTGAATGCGTATACTAGATGCTTAATAAATTAAAAAAGAAATTGTTTTTTTTTCGCTCGATGCATTTTAAAGCTCTTCTTTGACTGATAATATATATTTCGATTGATTCTCATAAATTCCTACTTCTTAAACGCAATGTTGTTTCGTTTTATAAAATTCTTAAAAACATTTGTTAATATATTTGTTAATATAAGCGCTCAGAATCTTATATCTAACCACGGAAGGATATTTTTTAACTGATGGCACTGACTGTTGAAACCTATATCCTTGCGATATAGCGGGGGGGGGGGGGGGNTCCTTGCGATATAGCGGGGGGGGGGGGATTGAATTTTCAAATCAGATCTGTGCCCCTCACCAAAAACTTCCAAATACTTTTTGAAGTGAAGTTATGCAGTAAGTGAGCATGCAAGAATTCTCAGAGTAAAAAAACTTAATAACATATTTTAGCTCATCGGAACTCAGCAGTTTATTAGCAATGTTGATGTTTTATTATTGTTCGAAAAGTTCTCCATTCGATTAGTTTATTGTTTTATAGGTGAGAATCCGTGCACAGAGCCGCATGAATCAGGTACCGGAAATACGACATTAGGCCGTTGGTATTACGATTCAAAAACGAATCTTTGCAAGACATTCGTTTTTAACGGTTTTAAGGTAAGCATTTTGCATATTCTCTATTATAAAAGACCAATAGGAACCTATAAAAATAACTTGAACTAACATAGGTCTCAGATAGATCCTTTAACGTTCATTATTTGAGCATTTAAAATATTCGACTAGTAGAGTGCATTGTAATACGTCGTATTCCATAGAATTTCCTGTTCAGCTGTATTTCGCTTGATTTGACAATGGAATAAGAATGAATTTGGCTAAGTGAATGCTGACTGAATATGCAAGTTGTTGGACAACGGATACATGCACATTGAGGTAAAACAATCTAGTTAGTTGCTGTACTGTTACTTCTTAAAAGCATTGTGACGGTTTTTTTCGTTTATATTGTTGTCTTTTTTGTGATAAGTATTGTAAGAGCGTAGTGAAGCAAACGATGTTTACTAGCTTATTAGTGAACGACAGAAAGCTTGAGATTGCCATGCCTAGTGGAAAATTCCTTCTTTTTTCGCTAGAAGTCCTTAAGGGGAAAGTCCTTGAACTCAGAGAGAAAATTCAAACCGGTTTCTCGATTGAGAGAAGGACAGCTGTCCTGTTGATTTTGTGGAAATGTTAGGACTCATAAATATTTTAAGATTTTATCTTTATGAAGGTTTATCTTCGTAGAGATATGTTCAAGTTATTCCTCAATTTTCTTCATCATTTCTATTGTCAAAGATGGCAAACGATCAGAATTTTGCTCAAGTTTTGCTGTCAGTGACGAATTTTTTTTTCTGCAAGCAATGAGAATGGGCATTGGAATGTATAAGAAAATAACTT
>JAAVTS010003868.1:3116-16017 GCA_022845575.1 Baylisascaris ailuri
CCTACCAGAATCCGTTCCTTGGGCGTTCTTTCCTTTTATCGGAGGGAAGTTGCCCTTGTACAGATTTACGGTTGTTTCTGGCTTATCTGTCTTATTCTCAGGTTCATCATTATTCTGGGAGTCAGGAGCTTCTGTTTCTGGGAAAGCAGCTTCATCCGTTTCCTTTTCTGTATTTTCATTATTTCCGTTTTCCATTTCTGCAAAATGATTGTCTATTTGTTCCTGTTCTACAGAGAACGGTTCTCCCGTCTTCATCTCCAGTGCCAGTTTTAGTCTTCTGTACTCCTCCGGGTAGACATCATACAGATAATCCATTAAGCAGTAGGACCTATCATTTTCATGTGCATCCAGATATTCCCTTATGTGACCTTCATCTTCCATCCATTCAATGACATGTTCCAGTTCATCATCCGGAAGGTCTGGATATCCCTCAAGTTCCCGTCTCCATTCCGGAACATGGATGGTTGGGTTTCTTTCAGTGATTTCCGCAGACATGGGATGCTCTGTATAAACAAATTTTAAAACTTCCAATGGTCTGCATGATTTCATGAATACGATGGCTTTATCCGTTGGCAGTCGAAGCAGCTCCTCTTTTGTCATAACAGGTCTGCTTGATTCAGATTCGGATGTTCCGTATATTGGATGGAACTTATTATCTGTCAGGGAAAGTAGTTTTTCCTGTGTACGTCTCCCTTTCGTAACAACGGTCATTTCTCCTAAACGCTTGTTATAGTAGTCTACTGTCTTTTCTGAGTCGTTTCCTCCAAGGTAGATGTTCGTATCACAGTTGGCTACGATGGTCTCCCACTGGTTATCCTTGTATTTATCCATTAACTGTCCGTAGTTCTGGAAGATAATGGTAATATTGATTTTTCTCGACCTGACTGTGGCTAACTTCTTTCCAAAGTCCGGTATCGTTCCTATTGATGGAAACTCATCCATCACAAGATTGACTGGTATCAGGCCATCACTCTCTCGTACCTGTTTCTTTAATGAGTCCACATACTGTACTTCCTTGATGAAGAACATACTAAAGAACAAACTCGCTATGAAATCAAAGGTTGATGTCTGGTCCGACATAATTATGAAATACGCACATTTCTCCTTTGATGGGAGCGTTATGTTTATTTCATCCGAGGATACTATCCTTTTTGCGGAATTGGTCTGGAAAATCTGGAGTCTCATTATGAGTCCATTGATTACACTGTCTCGTACCTTTGTATCTGTTTTTGCATAGAGCAGATATTCTGCTTTTGCCGGATGCTCGTTATCAAGGTTGCTGAATTTTCTGTCAATCTCTGTTTTGTCACTTTTTAACAGAAACTCATATGCTCCGGCTAGTGTAGGCTCTGTCGCATTCGTTGTATCATACATGACATACAGGATGGCAGCAGTTAAAAGTCCTCTCTGGTTATCATCCCAGAAACCTCCTGTTATGTTCTCTGCTGTATTTGCCATAATAACCTTTGCCAAGGTCTGTACAGCTTCTATCTCCTTATCCTGTTTCCCATTCTTGTCACGACAGGTTTTTACAAAATCTATTCCATCCGAGTTTTCAAGGTTTACAAGGTTCAGTACCCGTGTCTTATAACCACGCTTCTCAACCATGATGGATAGCATTTCATAAATCTCGCCTTTCGGGTCTGTTACAATGAATGACTCATTCCTTTTAATATCCTGAAAAAGTTCATTCAATACCTGTGTCGTAGTCTTTCTTGCACCAGAACCACCACAGACAACTTTATGGTTGTTGATATACAGGCTCTTTTTCGGGGAGCAGATTAATTTCGTCTCCGGGTCCCGTCCTAAGATTGGTCCATTTATATTTTCAACATCATCCATTATCAGGGCTTTCGTTTTGTCACTGGTCTGCATGAATCCTCCAGTTCCCATTGTTCCCTTTTCTGATATCTCAAAATTCCTGTCTTTGTCATACAGGTTTTTTTCTTTATTGATTCTGATAAACAGGATAACGGTATTTACCAATAGGTTAATCAGGAATGTTACGAGGAACATCCTTATCCATGCATAGTACAGTAGGAACAGCGGATTCCAACTTGCATGTGCCTGACCAGTCGTTAATAAATCAAGACTCTGTCCGGCTTGACCGCATACTATCGTGGATATCAGGAATATGACTCCCACTTGTATCTTTACCTGAGTAGGGTGAACTTTATAGAATATTTTGAGACGGGCCATCATTTTACCCAAGTTGGTCTCTTCAAAATTTGACATTCTACACTTCCTTTCCCTCATTTTGTTTTTCAACTTAATGAGTGTGAATATGGCGGGGCGGGCAGCAGTCGTTCGTGTTGTCTCTGCTCCGTCATTTATTAGAGATGGTAAGCTGACTGGCGGGCGGGACGGGCAGCAGCTATTTATTTCACAGTGGCTTGTGTGTTCGTGTTGAACTGTTCATATACGTTATAAAAGCCGTTTGTGATTTTTTCGAAGTTATATGCAATTACATCCATTCCCTTTGGGGCAAGCTGTTTCACAACGTCTTCTTGAAAATCGTAACAAAGGATTCTGTAATGTCCATAGTTTTCTGGCTTTATCTCCTGATTTACAAATTTTTTGAGTCTTCCAATATCTCCGTCCATAAAGACCAGAGAATAGCATCCATCTTTTACGGCATCACAGGCTATCGACATCTTAACCTCTTTAGATGCAAGATGTTCTTTCTTGTAAAACAGTCCGACCAGAAAGAAATGCCAGTTTTTCATGCACATCATATTCAGCATAACCTGTCCTTGATACGCCAACGGAAGGTAAAAGGTATGGTCATAGTAATTATTGATATTGACCAGATTTTTGCTTGTCCCATGTCCATGGCGGGGAGTGACGTTTCCTTTTACGAAATCAACAAGGTATTCCATTGACCTTGATAAGATGATTGCACTTTTTCCATACCACTCTTTATACAAATCCCCCCATGGCAAAACTTTTTTTTGGTACTGCATGTTAAAGTCTACTGCCGTATATTCAGATGGACGAACCCACTCCATCATGGAGTCCCCCATGTTATAGATGTTGTATAATCCACCACAACTAACCAATGTTCCATGGAATCTTGAACCCTTACCCTTGTCCTCTTTTATTTCAACAGCAGCTCTCGCTTCCAGGCTTGTCATGAAATAAGGCATTCGTTCATCTGACTCTTTAATGACTTCCATTTTTTCGATTAATGGTTTCTCATCATCCGTCACATTGATTCCAGCTTCCATTATCATTATGATTACTTCTGCTATCCTGTCTATACGTTCTAATTTTCTTTCGCTCACTCTAACCTTTTCATTTGGCTTATATGTATCAGCTCCTTCAAATAAATCCTGACAATATTCTGCGTTCTTTTTTTCAAACATTTTGAATCGTATACGTTTGATTCCATAGATTTTTTTAATATCAATATATCCTTTTTCTTTTAGCTGATTAATTACTTCTCTTTTTCTGATTGGGCTTTCCATCATAAGGTCCAATGACTTATATGGATATTCACCAGCCATTACCATTGTGCTTAATAGCTTATGCTTAAAGGTTCCATACTCTATCATAAAAAATCGCCCTCTCTCACAATATATTTAATGGGTATATTTTCACTCTACATAGTTCCCTTACATTCCTCACAATAACTAAAATTCAAAAATGTTACCTTACTACATAAATCAAGTAGCATTTTCAGATTATTTTTTGCCATATTTTCTTTAATTTTCAATGTTTTTTCATTTTTTTACCCCTTTCTTTTTTTCCACTTTTTTGTGGTCTAAAAAGGAAAGGGTTGATTTTGGTCAAAGTAAGGTAGCATTTTACCCATCAGAGTAAGGTAGCATTTTTACTTTTTTTTCCTTATTTTTGCTACCTTACTTTTACGTTTTCCCACTCTTGGATTTTTTCCGAAATAAAAGATGGAAAATCCAATATCGGTACAAGGTACACAACTGTATGGTCACACGAATCAGATACTGTGTGATGATACAAGCTGGTTCGAAATGGTCCATCATCTACAAAAAAATGATTGTTCAAAGCATCTATTAACCACTTCACATCCAGGTTGTCATGGTCTCTTTTCGCCCATTTTGCATGGTCGTTTTTGTAGCAATGCAAGAGCGTAATAGCCACTTTTTCCGCTTTCAGTCTGGGGGGGAATATCAACCTTTTTCAGCATTTCTTCCAGCTTGACACTATAGTAAGTGGTGTGCTGATTCGCCTTTCGTTTCGGTACAAGAAGGGGTAAATCAATGGATATCTTATTATTTTCAACGGTTACTTTTGATGATTCTACAGGAAAATCCACGGGGATTTGCTCCGGATAATCTTCATTTTCCAGTTCATTCGCCAGTTCCCGTGTGTGAAGCAATGCCTGTTCCAGTAAATATAAGGCCCACGAAAACTGCTCCACATTATTTTTTTTAAGATTTTTTCCTGTAATCAGGCATGAAACAGCACGATTTGAAAGCCTTTTTACCTTGTCAATTGTATCTTCCACCTCTGAAATTGACATTGTGTGGTATGGTTCTTTGCTTACTATTTCAGGCGGTAAAACGCTTGATTTATCAGGGTTTTCGCTGTCTTCACCAAAAATATCAAAGTCCTTTATATCCATTCTTTATCCCTCGTAATAGTCTATACTGATTACCCTCTTGCTTTCATAGTCCATTTCATTATCCGAAAGGTCATTTACAATAGCGAATAAGTGCGGAATTTCCAACTCTGGCATCGTCTCCAAAACACTTGTATTTGGAACTACAATGATGTATTTATGCTTGCTTTCCGGGTATTTCTCAAGCTCATTTTTGTAAGCATTTTCAAGGGTTTTCAGGATTACTTCTTCTCCCCGATTTACCGGAACAACATCGTATAAAACAGTGTTTTTTATATACGATAAAAGGGCTGGCTGGCTAGCTGATGTAAGCCAGAAGGAAGGATTGCTATCCTTTAGAACGACATCTCCTTTCATATCAAGCAACACCCACAAGCAGTTAATCATCGTATAGTTGATATCTGCCCTCGGATTCGCAACATAATAGCGTTCTCCCTTTTGAAAAATGCAGCGTTCTACTTGGAGTCCTTTTATCACTTTATCTATGGTGCTGTAGTGTTTTTGCGGAAGCATTAAATATGCCTGTTCTTTTGTAAAAACTCCGCTTGCTTTTATATAGTTCAGAATGACACTACCGTTTTCCATTAAATATCTTTGTCCACCAAAATCATTGTACATATAAATAACTCCTTTTTTGTTGTTCTGTTTGACGAAATATATATATGTGTTTTTTTCATTTTAGTTATCTATCTAACCACAAATATATAATATTGTTTTTATTTTATATATGATTTATTATTTTTTATATAATATGTCATGTAATTATGTATAACTTTTACTTGTTTTTATTGCCATCAAATCATATAAATACAATATATTTTTACATATATTATATTTTTGCACTTTTTAGTTATATTTGTTAAATGCTATATTGTATTTAAAATTACAAATATTATATATATTTTTGCTGTTATTATATATTTTTCCATCAAACAAATTGTTTCTTGCATCAAGGTATTAGTTCATAAGACGTTGACGTTTCTTTTCATTCGGGTCTGTCGTGTAGAGCATGTGTTCCATTCTTGAAGTCTTTGTCGTAATCGGAACTTTTTCGCCATTCGACAACATTGTAATTCTTCCACGCTGCTGTTTCATGATTTCCTTAATTTCTTTTTCATTCAGATTGAACAGTCTCTGGAAAAGTTCCGCTTCTTTCTCTCCGGCTTTCAGAAGGAACTTCGTTGCACAGTTGTCTATGATGGATTCGCCAAATTTTCCTTTCATTACATCTGCCATATTCTGTGTGCTGAATATGGTTGCTCCACCATAACCACGAACAATCTTTATCAGCTCGTTTACGAACGACTCTGCCATTTCATTTATCATGAACTTCCAGCCCTCATCCAAAAACAGAGCATATAGGTCAACCACATTTTCCTTTATCTTGTCATAGCAGTATACGAGGGCTAAAAACATGAAGGCTGGCAAATATCTGTCTCCTGTATAGGAAACATCAAAAGCAATCATTTTGTTCTCCAGCGTTATGTTTGTCTGTCCGTTCATGTTTTTACATGTTCCGGTAATAAAAGCCTTTAACACCTCTACAACATTCTCCAATGACGGAACACCAAGAATTCTGTCATAGAGGTCCTGTATGATAGGCATTTTCTTAACCTTTCCATCTTTTGTGTAGATAGACAAGTTATCATTTGTAATACCAAAATCGCTATACAGCTCCATCAATATTGTCTCCAGAGAACTCTCTTGTGGAGCAGTCATTTTCTCATCCCTCAGTAAAAGCTGGATGAAAGTGATTACCTGTGTAATCTGTTGTTGTAATTTGCTCCGGGCGGTTATTTCCGCTTCTGCCAGAATAGCTGCATCTATCGTTGCTTCGGCATGGATTTCCATGATATTCAGGCAGATATCAGAACCTGGCGAAAGATTGATGTAAAGCCCATTCATGTCTTCTATTGCTGCTTTATACTCATGCCCCTTAACAGGAAGAATGAATAACACGCCTACATCATTCAGCCTGAATCTTCTGCTTAACATCAAGTTCAGATAAGTTTTACCACTACCGGACGGACCGAAAATACCAATGTTCGCATTGTTATAACGCTTTGTATTGAAGTTGTTATAGACAGCCAGTGTATTTCCTACCATTCCAAGCACGAATCCGTTATCATCATTTATACGGAGTTCATTGAACGGGTACAGTGATGCAACTGATTCTGTCAGTAAGTTTCTCTGAAATTTTGAGAAGAGGTGCTTGTCTGTATAGAGGATTGGCAGTGCCATCTTATATGCTTCTTCGCATTCCAGCAAAACAGGCAGTGTTTTTATTCCCACTGACTTTAATCGTTCTGTAACAATACCTTTTCGTTTTTTCATTCGCTCCAGACTGATATCCCAAATCGTCAGCATCGTAACGCCATAAAAAAATTCCTGTCCCGACCTAAGTGCTTCACTTATGTACATTCCAGCATAGATACTGTCTTCTGCATCTCTTCTATCTTCTTCCTGTTTATCGTGCAGCCCCGCTTTTCCTCTCGCCAGTGCTCTTCCCAATTCAGTCTGTGTTCTTTGCGAATCCAGCTTGTGGAAGAACATGTCCACATCAACGCCCTCTCCAAAATCAAAGATGTTGACCCAATTGGCATAAGCCGTTGTTGGGTATGAATCATTGCGGATGAAAATAAATGAGTAGCAGATGCCATCCACGATTGCATAGGAAGGATGCTTAAAATCAATTCCCCTTGGGGATACTGTTAAGTTTAATTCTGGATTTAAGACTCCTAATAACAGCGAATCCGGGCGTTCCATAGAATGGACAAAGTGAATATCATGAATCAGCCTTTCCTTTCTTTTCTTTATGGTTTCCGTAAAGGAAGACTGCTTGCATATAAACCTATAAAGAAATTCCTCTAAAAATTGTGTCTCATTATCATGGACTACAATCGGATTTCCCATGGCAAGAAAATATTCGCTGATTGTTCTTGTCGCAGTAGCCATATCATCATAAATCTGGTTTTCATCACTGGACTTTTTATACCCATCGTATATATTTCCTTCATATTCAATAATGATAAAAAAACCCTTCTCGAAGATGTTTCTGTCTGGGAAAGCCCCTCAACTAAATCCATATAGTCTTTTTTTCCACGAAGAACCATAGGGTCTTTTTCGTTGGCTGTTTTTTCATTTAACTGCTCTGTCAAAGATGTCAGGTCAGTTTTCTCCGTGATAATCTTCATCTGGAATGAAATAGGGGCAACTTTAATCCAACGTGCAAAGGATTCTATCGTTTGATTTTGGTCTTTTGGCTTTTTCAAGCCAAAGTTCTGCGGGCTGATTTCAAGAATCTTTACGTATCTTCCGTCTTTCAGTTTCAGCATACCATACACAATCTTATCAAACGGAAGCCAGTCTTGCGTTGCATTTAAGTGTTTATGTTTCACTTTTGCTGTCTTTATTTTTGGCTGCTTTCCGTTTGTTGAATGACTCCATGATTTTTGAGAAATTGCTCTGTCTTCTTGTATCGGAATCTCTATTCGTAAGTGCTTCGACATCTCTTATCCCTACCTTTCTCATGTGATATCTGTATTTATTGGATATTATTTTAATAAGATATTTTATAAAGGATAAAATAAAAAACGATACTCTCTCTCCATTTACACCTCTTACAAATAAAAATACGATTCCGGAGAACGTGACAATAAAAGTCACAATCCTAAACTGAAAGGTAAATGGGATTTTCATGAGAAAATATTCAAAGATAAAGCCTACTATTACTCCCTCTATCAAATTGGGGATTGGAATGTTCTTCCACTTCCCCGGATTTTTATAATTGATAGGTAGCCTGTATATCCTTTTCTCCTCTTCCATATAACACACTCCCTTATTTGATTATTTTATATAATACATATTGTCTCCAAATAGTCCGAAAACTCTGTATCCAGCATCATATAGCCAGCTACCACCACGATGCCAGTGTTTGTAATGGTATGATTTCGACACAAAGAAAAGAACATCTTTATTATATAAAGAGCACTTTGTTCCGCTTATGCCCTCTTTTACTAATTCTATCTGGTCTGCCGTAGGAGTTCTTTTATTGTAAGCACCTGAACCATATGATTCAAACTGTTTTGGCTGTGTTAATACTGCAACTGGGTCATTTGGAAACTGAGGACTCAAACATCTATTTTTTATACACTCAGCAACTGCAATCGTACCTTCCACATTCGTTGAACATTCCTGATATACACATTGCGAGATGAAATACCATTTATCTCCTGTATATTCATACGAAGGTGCTTTGCTGTATATTGTAATTTCATTATTGTAATAATTGTCCTGTTCCATTTCAGAAGGCTTATATCTCTTATAGGTTGGAAAGCCACTGTAGCCAGGTGTCACAACAACCGTTCCACTACTTGAACAATGTATCCATGTGTCATTTCCCATATATATTCCAGTATGCCGTGAGTCACCTTGATATTTTAATCCGATATCTCCGGGCTGCAATTCATCTCTGGTAATATACTGCAACTTACTGATTGAACCTGTACTTGTTAATGACGAGTCAAGATTCCCTCCATTAAATCCCGCTGTAGCAAATACCCACTGTACATATCCCGAACAGTCTAATCCAGCTTTTCGCCTTCCTTTGTGGTCCGGTTCAACGGTGCTCCACCAATTATCGTTCCATCCTGTATTATGTGCTTTTCCACCATAATAATATGGAACCATACCTACTAAAGACAATGCTGTTTTGATTACCTGTTTTCTGTTGCCAGATAAATCTGTCGGAAGGGATGCCATATACTCTTCTATCTGTTCTTTTGTTAAACCGTTAGTAGCATATTCAACATGAGCAGTTGTAAGGATTGTATTTACCAAGCCCTCCATCATTTTCATTCTCATTTCAACCATCTGACGGTTTGTAGTTTCATAATTATCCTGATACCTTGCTTCCGGGTCAACATCAAACATTTCGTAAACTTCTTCATTTTGATATGGAGTCATTGTAATTTCTCCATATGTTACTGTCCTTTTAGTGGGATACACTCTCACTTCTGCGGGTTCTCCAACTACGGGACCAAGAACATATCGTCCAGCCAATTTACCATTATCATGACAGCTATCATCATAATGGTCAATCAGCGTAGCATCCACATAATTAGTAACCATTTCTCCGTCAGGGTCACTAATCCAGTACCCCGTTCCATCTTCTCTTCTATCAACCTCTGATGTTTTCGTATATATTGTATATGTGCTAGTATCGTGGTCTGTATCTCCATCTTCATCTGTATCTTCATCTTCGCAAATAGTCACTTTCATTGGTTCATATACATAAATTGGCAAAGAATCATATACTTCCTTTGTTTGTGCTTCATCACTTAATTCATAAGTAATTTTCAATTTGCTTCTAAATTTTTCTTTAAATTCACTAACTGTAACGTTTTGGAAGTCTGTAGAAACTGAATACGTTGCTATAATAAATGCGTAGTTTGTAGAGTTATAAATACCACCCTGTCCACTAAAAGAGTCCATTGTTGCTTCATAATCGTATCCTTTTTCTTCACAGAGCTGTCTTATATCTTCTGTTGCTTCTTCATAAGATGCTTCCAACATCTCATCAATAATATCAATACAATATTGGGTCGCTTCTTCTAAGGTTTCAACCATTTCTTCTTCTTGAATATCTCCTCCACCCGCAAAGAAGTCAATCATGTTTTTTACTATGCTTTTTACTTTTTCATAAATACCATGAATGATTCCGAGTGTCGTTGCTACAGGCTTCGTAATAACATTAGGAACGAGTTCTTCTATAATTCCACCTAAAAGAAAAATTCCTAATACCACACTAATACATACCCATTTAATAATCTTAGGCAATACAGCTCCGGCAGCAGCTCCTATAACCGTTCCTACGGGACCCGCTGCACTTCCGGCACTTGCACCAGCAGATACACCAGAAGCAGCCCCCGCACCAGCACTGGTCGCACTGCTTGCTGCACTGGTTGCTGCACTGGTTGCTCCGCTTGCAGCAGTTCCACTGGATGCACTTCTGGCAGCATTGGCAACATTACTCATATTGGCACTCGCTTCTGCATTTGCTTTACTTATTGCCCCGGTTTCAGAGCCTGTGGTATTTGAATTTAATTGTGGATTATTATCATTCTTCGAAGTGCCGTCATGTCCTGATGCTGACCCGGAACCAGTTCCTTTGTTTTCTAGTGACTCAGCTTTTTGAGCTGAGTCACCAGAACCACTGGTTTCATTTTTTTGTCCGGGAGTATTCTCAGAACCTTCTGCGCTATTGTTTTTTTTGTCAGAAATCTTCTTCGCTAAATCTATACCTTCACTAGCAAGATTTCCAGTCTCATCTAAACCACTTTCTAGGGTTTCGCCAGTTTCTGTTTTATCAAAATTATCTCCCATTTTTTACCTCATATGTAGAATCAGATAGTGCCTTTATCGTTTTCCTCTACCTTTTCCACCTCTGGCTCCTCTAGTGTCTTTTGGATTTCGATTGTCTCCGGTAAAAATACGTCTTCTTGGGTTACTATCATTTCCATTCTTTGGAGTATCATATCTTCTCGAACTGTCCTCAGTTGATACTTGTCTGCTATTTCCCTTTGCTGCCTTCAACCACGTTTTTTCACCACCAGCAGATTCAACACGGGAATAAGAACCGGATGTGGTATATGCACCAATTTCACTTGCAAAACTTTCTCTCTGAATCGTTCCATCTCCATTATTCTTGTCTATCCTGATTGAGTCTTTAGTTATATATGCATTTTCAATATTGCTATTTTTCAGTTCTGGCATATATGCCTGTGCAATCTTCGCTCCTGTTTCTCCAGTGAAGTTATAATCTTTATCCATAAGATTTTCTACGCTTTCGCTAAAGTTGCGAGGACCAGAACCTGATGCGCCTGATGCACCTGATGTAAAATTGCTGTAATCTGGTGTTTCGCCATATTTACGCTCATTACCCATATCATCTTTATCCATGGATTCTTTGGAATAATTGTTGAAATACATTTCTTTTCCATCATCAGAGAATCCTCCATATGACTGAGAAGCATATTCTGGATTAGCGTAATGTTCTGCAATCTGTTCCCCGGTTGCACTTCCACCTGTATATTGATTGTTATAAATGCCTGGGTCACTTTCGCTTTCAGTCCATCCAGCTTTCTCCATATTAACAGAATTTCCAGAAGAATCTGTAAAGCCTGTATCTTGGCTGTATTGGAGATTGTCTGCATAATCAGAAGGAGCTACAGCTCTTTCATTCATAATATTTTGCATTTCATCTGCTGAGATATAACTTCCATCAGCAGTACGGTAGGAATCCTGATAATGTGCATCAGAGACAACTTCTCCCTTGCTGTTCACGAATTCACCTGACAGATTTTCGTATTCATTTCCATTTCCATTGTCACCTGTTGAAACAAATCCGGTGCTGTTGATTTCACTGATAGCATTTCCATTATCATCTACCAATACCTCTCCAGCATATGAATATCCCTCTGGCAACGGATATCTTTCATCTGTGTTGATATCAGCACGATACAATCCATCATTTCCTTCGCCTATCAATGTATTATCTTTTATATCGTCTGCATGTGCATCATCAAAGGCAGAAATTTTTGCCATTTCAAAACCATCTTTATCCTTTACGATAACACCATCTCCGGTCGGGTCAGCCGAAACGGTAGCCTCATTAAGGTCTTGCTGTGAAAACTTTCCGGATGTTGAAAGAACATTTTCACTTCCACCAAGATGTTTCTCTGCGAAATCATTGAAACTTGTTTTTCCATTATTAACATCATCATAATTATATGGAGTGCCTGTATCCTTAACAAATCCTTGCACATCACCATAGGAAGCCATTTTACTGATTCCTTTTGGTGGTGTTTTCGTAAAGGAAAGAGTTGCATCTTTACCGTTTGCATCTTTATAATGAGCCGTAAACTCTCCATTTTTTCCAATTTGTGCAGATGTAATATTTTTTCCTTTCACAATATCAGGTGCTGCTTTGTTAATTGCTGCAATGGCAGCATTACCTTGGAATTGGTTGCCATTAGTTTGCAATGCTCGTGTAAGATTGTCCGCCGGAATATGTTCTACCTGTTTTGCATCAGAAAATACTTGTCCATCTTTCACAGCAGCATCAAATTTTTTTACAGCAGCTAATTCTCTTCCAGTCATAGCACTACGTACATCTCTTACAGTGTTTTTTACTCCTTTAGCCATATGACCAATTCCCATTCCGGTAGCCAGAAGTGTTGTACCAATGCCTGATGATAACTGAGCAGTTGTTAAACCTAATGTTGCAATATGTGAATCAAT
>JAAVTS010003869.1:5722-16363 GCA_022845575.1 Baylisascaris ailuri
TCTGATATTTACTTACTGACACCAATCTTTGGATTACAGCATAGATGAAATCATAACTGTCATCAAAGAATACACGTAAATCAGCACCGGTCGAAGATCGTATATCATTAAACAAAAGCCAGCATCCAAATCGATATTCAGCTGAAAGGAACGAAGTATTCATACTTCAGCGTTTGCTTGTCTGCAATTCATTACTGTAATGAAATTTGAAAGACATTTTCACCCATTTTCGCAATGAAAATCTGGTAAATAGCTGGAAATTACTTGGCAAGGTTTTCGTTGATATTAGACTGGACATGGAACGAGAGGTTGGAAGGGGTGGCCTACTTGATATTGGGTAGGGGGTGGTGTTTTTAGGATTGCTTCAAATTTAGAACTCCTGGTAATCTGAGATGACTTTGAAGCGGCAGAAATGTAAGGTGGGTGAAACTGTCTCTATTAGGGGAGAAGTTTATAGCCGTGATGGACTCAGAGCAAAAGCGTTCTCACCATTTCTATTTTCCGGCTCTTTCGTGGTATTTATTGTTTAAAGGTAGTGCGTCCTAGTTTTTGGGGGAGTACCACCGGAATTTCAGGTTACCTCTTTCCGTACCGTCAAGTAACCGGAGTATTAATCGTTGTGTTTTTCTTGCCCTCAACAGCCAAGTTGGTTGGGAATTTTCTGAGTTCAAATAGTTCTAAGCCAACTATATGAGAGTCGGGCGAATTCTTGTCAGCCACCTAAGTCCTCGTCACTTCCTTTCACAAACCTTTCCTTCCCCATTACCTAGCGAGGTGATCGGGAAGGAAAGGTTCCTTCATTTCTACCACCTCCCCCTTCTCCTTCTTTCCATTCTCCCCAACAAGAAGTGCATCTTTGAACCATCCGTTTCAAAGATTGTTTGTGTTTTCAAGTAACCCTCAATGTGAATTATGCTTTTTGTACTGAAAAACTTGCAGAGATGTTTGCACGATTCTGTAGTTTGTAGTTTGCATACTTACGCTGTCTCCCATGTCTTTGCCTCAGTAATCGCATCTTGAAATCCTAAACTCATATATTGGGTCGCTTACATTCTGCTAGTCAATAACAGCATTTTCTTTCTTTCACAGACGTTTGTGCCAGTTCTTTTTTTTGATCTTCTTTAGATTTTCGAAGATAGCGCGAAGGGGTCGAAAAATACTCGAGGAATCCCTCTCAACTTTTCATGAACCTATGAAGTCATTTTCATTTGCTTTACTAAACGAGGTTCGTGAAAATTTAGAAGTCTTCAAACCGATGTTCTCTAATCCCACAAATCTCTTGCCTGTTTTTCTATGCACAATGAATATGAATGTTGTTGAAACTTCCTGCGAACGTAGATGTAGGTGTACATTCCGATCGTTGTATGTTTCGTTGACAACGAGATAAATTTACAGGTGTAGCATTAAAGTGCCTACCCAACTTGGGCGATTCGTATAGGGGATCAGACAATGTCGGATGATCGATCACGTCGTGGATTAAATCCAAACGCACAAGCGTTTGTGCCGAATCCAGGTGCGAGGCCATTTGTGCCTGGACAGCCGTATGTGTTCGCTACTCCACCGCCAATGTACGGCCAACCTCCACCGCCTTTCCCAATATATCAGCAGCCTCCGCAGATGATGCCTGCACACGTGATACAGCAACCACGCATGCCGATACATGTGCCACCCCAAATGCAAATCCACTATCAACAAGTACCGCCACAGCAGCATCGTCCAGTGAGAATGCAACAACAGCAACCTCCTCTTGATGGTATGTTCACTTCCACTTGCTTTATTCGCCTTGGGAAGAGAGAGGGGAAGGAAACCTAAAAATTGGGATTAGTGTTTTTTGGGAAATGCACTCTCTGAGGTTTGGAGGGGATCGAATAGTATGACTACTGTAGATGCCTATTAACTGCAGTATGTTGTGGTAAATATCCTGTTGCAAATGTATTCACTTTATATGATCCGTTCTTAGCGTAGTATACTCTTGAAGCATGAAAGCAAATTTTTTATTGGAATGTTGGTTTGGCAAAGTTTTTTTTTCAGCGTGGGATGCAGAAGAACCGGAACCAGAGGCACCAGCGTCTGTGGAGCCACCTCCAGAACCTGCTATCACTGAACCAATCAAGCAAGAAGTTCGTATTCTTCTATGGGCTTCTTATGCATGTATAAATTAATGTGAACAATGGGGAAAAATTGCAGTGGTGGAACCATAAGTAAATTTGCTTCTTGAGTCGGGATTTTTAGAGTTTCTCTCTTTGTTTGTTTTTTCTTTTCTAGGACGAGAAATTACCATTGTCGTTGCTTTACGCTTCCGATCTCACCACTAACTCTTCCTGTTGAGGAATTTTAACTCTATCTGCAAATGCTTAGATATTTGTGGCTGCTATTTCCTGAAACGTTTATGGAAGCCGTTTGGAAAGGAATTAAAATGTTATTGCAACCGGTCTGTGAGTGATTTCGCCTTGTCACCTAAACCATCTCTTCATATTTTTCATTTTCCTCGAATGTTTAGAATCATTTCTGTGTGTTTATAATTTTTTAATGCTCGTCGGTCACACAGTTTTTAATTGAATAGTCACATAGGTTACTGTCAAGGTAATTGTGCGAATGCGTGTTTATATTAGTTTTACCGATTTTCATGCGTTTGGATATAAGATGAAACACAACAGGTCTTACGAACAAAACTGCATCCTTTTTATTTGAACTATTTTATTTTACATCTATATCTGTTCTGTTATATATCTTTTACCTGAAACTGTTTTTATTTATTGCTCTATTGAATTAATTTTAAGTGGTCGAAGGTAGAAATTTTTTTGAAACGAGGGAAGGTTCTAATACTGTGAGAATGAGCTGGGAAGTGATGCTTTTCAATCTGTATTTTTTTTTTCTTCTATTCTTTGCCCTTTTCCTTCCCTCATATTATCTCCAAAGAAGCCAGCAATAAGTTAACGTTTATTATTCGGTGTTTTTATTGTTTCATTCCAAAATGTTTTTTCTTTAGGAGTCAAAACTTCCTGAGCAAAAGACTGAACCGGAACGTGAGACTGAGACGACCCGGAAAAGTGAGGAAAGCGGTGCCACTGGGGATAAAGCGTCGCCAGCTCCCGATTCAGGAGCCGAAGCAAAGACTGAGGAAGAAGATGAAGTTGCTGTTTTGCCTACCAAGTTCAAGCGCACTGTTTATGTTGATGGTTAGTTTTGGGTGGTTTCATTGTTTCCTTTGAAAGCTCAATCACGGATTCCCTGAAGGAGCCATTAATAGCAAGTAAGAGAGGTTCAAGTTCCATTCTTCCTCTTTTTCCCAAAATAGAACTTCTGTGATGGTGGCAACAATAAAAATGTTCTCATGATTTCGTCTTACAATTTGATCTCCACTGTACTATGAATTTTTGATTAAAGTCATTTAAAATTTCATGGTTTTGAACACAGCAGTGATAAATGCAAAAGGGAAGGGGCTGAAGGAAGAAGGCGGCATTAGAAGGCGCACTGAGGAAAGGGATTTATTGGTAACGACGAATGCCACTAGCATTCGTTGTCTCCTTCTTGTTAAGCTCGGTTCCTGTTCGTGAACACCTGTTGACATCAGCAGCTTTCCTAATTACTTATTTCAAACCAACGTTCAGCTAATATTCACTTTATTAGTTCTTTTAATTTGACAAGAAGATCGGAGAAAATTGGCACATTTGGTCGTGTATCGTTTTCATTGTGCCGGAAGAATCCAACCAGTTTTAAGCATAATACATGAACTGTTTTCATAGCATTTGTTAATTGAAAGCTGTCATGAGGTTAACGTTAACATTGTGAAGGATTTTGATTACGATTAGGAAACCACATTGGCGAGATTGAATTTTCCTGCCACACTATCCTACCTTGCCTTCTCATTTGGGGCAATAACTCGCAGATTACGGTCTTATTTCGGACTAATTTTGCAAATAGACAGAAACGAAACACTATGCAAAAATAAATATAGGGAAGAAAGTCGCTGAGGAGAAGGAAAGTCGATTCCGATGACATTTTTACTCTCTGTTCTTCAGCTGAGATCGCAGCTAAAACCGAAAAGAAAGAGGAAGTCATTTGTTGATTCCATTGAAATTTGCTTGAGAGTTCGCTTTTTTTCTGATATAGACAATATTGCGGAGAGAATATTGCAGCGAAAGAAGTAGGGCGGATGATTACTTTCACTCGTTGCATCCCCCACCCCCTTTCTAGGCGAAACCCCGAATTCTATTCTGACTCTTGTCCCAACTTAGTCACCAAAGAATTCTAATAGGTGATATACCGTTTTCCTGAATCCAGCATCGTTTTTACGAATGGCCATTTGTTATTTTTCATCGTTTTTTACAGCATGCGTCATCTTAATTTTATCTGACGATCCCATCTGGCCTACTTAGCCAAGATCAGGAATACAGATGTGATTTTATGGCTGAAGCTGCAAAAGCAGCATAATACTGTAAGAGAAAATAAAGTATATATTTTGGGTGGTTATGAATGAAATTTTAGATGGAACGCGCAAAGAGCACGTGAATATCGTTTTTATTGGCCATGTCGATGCAGGAAAGTCAACTATCGGTGGTCAGCTGATGTACCTGACCGGAATGGTGGACAAAAGAACGCTTGAGAAATACGAGAAGGAGGCCAAAGACAAAGGACGCGAATCCTGGTTTGTTTGCTTGTTGCAGTAATACGAGATTACTTGAGTGGCATTATTGAAGTAATGGTATAGTATAAAGTTATTTATGTAGCACTCCTACTCTACGTTTCTTATGAATTGCTTATCATAACGAATTCGAGCTGCCGATATTTGCCCTATCAATATTATATCATCTGACTTTGAGTAGGTATGAAATGAATATTGCAGGTATCTTTCGTGGGCACTGGACACGAATGACGAAGAGAGGGAGAAGGGTAAGACGGTGGAATGTGGGCGCGCTTTCTTCGAGACCGAAAAGAAGCATTTCACTATTTTGGATGCACCGGGACATAAGTCATTCGTGCCGAACATGATTAGTGGAGCAACGCAGGCGGATCTCGCCGTTCTGGTAAGTACATTGGTCTCAGCCTTTATATTCTAATATGTTAGCAGCCTTCACATCCATTTTTTTCGGACCTTCTTCGGCTATATTCATTGCAGAAATGTTTTGTGGAAGTGCATGAAGTGAATTGCATTTTCTATCATTGCAAGTAGTTTTATTACTGATTTGTGCCATTACCTCTCATCCTTCCCATCCCTGTTTGTTTGTGCTGAACAAACGTTTGGGGGGGGGGGGGGGGGAGGGGAGGCATTGTGGTCGATGGCGTTATTCATTTGATTAATGCAATCCTAAAACGTACGTGTATTGATATATTTGAAAATTTGAGTCAGTGAGCAGCTCTTCCTCTATTTCTTTCCCTTTCGCTCTTCATCTCCAACCTTTCCGATTAGGGGAAGGGAAATTTCGCCATCTGCAGCTGTTATGCTGAACATTCATTTTTTGAGTGATGTTTATTAGTAAATGCTATTCATATTAACAGTTGTTTTATAACGTTGACTCTTTGGAACATGTTCGTAGGTGATCAGCGCTCGCAAGGGTGAGTTTGAAACTGGATTCGATCGTGGAGGACAAACTCGCGAGCATGCGATGCTTGTGAAGACGGCCGGTGTAAGGCACATGGTTGTGCTCGTCAACAAGATGGATGATCCGACAGTCAACTGGGATGAAGAGAGGTTTGTTGATCGTTTCTGCAGTTTATTTAACGCAAAAAAAGTTATTAAACTTATATTGCGGTTTGCCTTACCGGTTGTACGGAGTGCAAGTTACTGAAATAAAGGAAGGAGGTTTACTGTTAATGAATGACAGTTATAGGAAATAAAAAGCGGATGCTTTTTGCCGTTATCAGATTATGTTGGCTGCATTAATTGGAAGTCAAAAATTCATTAAGAAAAAGGTTTCATTCGTTGGCTATGTAATCCACCGTTAAGCAAAGAAACTGATGGTGGCTCACCGTGAAACCTACTTTTGATAGATGTTTGGCCAACGAACTAACATGTTTGATGTGCTAGTTTTCTGTTAATTATGATATGGCTTATCGGTTGCCGTTGCTTGCTTTAGACCACTTAGCCATCGTAGTGACAGTGTAAAAACCATAGAAATTGGATCCGCGGATCATGGGATCAACAAAAGACTGATGTATGTTTTATCTTCCGTTTTCCATCTGATAGCGCGAAGAATGAAAAGGCGTACATAATGAGTGAGAGCACAAACGTACATATAAATATTGTCAAGATCCCACTGCCACAATTCATCGAGCACAAAAAACCCAGAGATGAAATGCTGAAGAATGTAAGCCCACATTTTTAATAGAAGCTCTTCGTCGAGGTTTATATGGGTTGTGGATCAGTGATATTTTAGGTTCAAGGAAATTCAGAACAAGTTAACCCCTTATCTGCGCAAGTGTGGTTACAACCCAAAGTCGGATATCTTCTACATTCCTGTTTCGGGTCTGACGGGTGCCTTCTTAAAAGACCGACCGCCTGCCGAATTTGGGCCGTGGTACACGTATGTGCAGTTTGTAATTATTCGATTTATTCTTATAGAACATGAAATTTTCTATTTGGAGGTATCTGATGCTTAGCATTATGCCGAATATGAATGGCGTCTCGATCTATATGCGTTTTCAGCCTTTCATGAGATGCGCTTGAGTCGGGCCAAGTTGTTTCGTTGAATGCATTTCCCATGCAATGTTATGAGTGCTGTTCCATTCAAAGCAATTTGTCTCATATAACTTACTAAAGAAGCTAGATGGATTCTTTGCTGGTTGCCTATACTATTGATAAGTGTCTGATTCCTAGAATGGTAGATGCACCTCCACAGTCTTTTTCTAAATGGGAGAGACGACAGTTTTTGCCTCGTCCGCTTTCTTTCACTTCCTTTTCGTGAGAGTGGAAAGTAATAAGTGAAGCAAGCGCAGGAGTTGTATGTCTTGCAGAGGACCATGTTTCATCGACTATGTGGATAATATGCTACCCGCGATGAGTCGAGATTACGAAGGACCTGTGAGGGTAATCATCGCCGACAAATACAGTGTTGGTTATTTCTCGTTTGAAGTGGAATTCTCTTTGACCATTTGGTCGCTTAAATTATTCAATCGTTTTGTCCACTATTTAACCAAATCTAGAGTAAAGGCGAAGAGTGTTTAGCCGAGGTTTGCCAATTATTAAAATTAAATTTGAAATGAACAATTCTGTTTGAATGATCGCGATGGTTGATCTGTGCTGTGGAACGAATGTCATTTTGGGAATCCCATCGAAGAGATAGCTAATGGTTCCTTAGAGTCTTCATTTTTGCTGATCTATTGAATGATATCGTCATTTAGTATTTTAGTAAATCGTTAAGGATCATATTGCTGTTGGATGGTCTGATGTTTAGTTAATTTGACACTACAGTTTTGTTGAATGCAATCGGCTAAGCCTGCGTTACGACGATGAAATTGGCCTAGTGAGGGGGCGGCTACGTTGCCTTTCACGCTTTTCTTTGCAGGATATGGGAACGATAATAATCGGCAAAATTGAATCAGGCGTCATTGCCAAGGGCGACATGGTTACTGTGATGCCCAATAGGGTGAGTTTATTATCCCTGCTTTGGCCAAGCTCAGAGAGGAACTTGAGGGTAGCTGAATAAGGGTATTTGTAGGCCGTGTGATGTGCGTATTGCATATGAAAGATGCCATATATAACAGCCGCCTTTCTCTCTATCCCCTCTAATCTGAGAGAAAAGATAGTTCTGCGGTGAGTAGCAAAAGCTTTGAGAAATCGGGGTCTAGAAACGAAGTAACAAAAAAACAGATGCAAAAGTGGCAATTCGATAGCGGCAACGAGTAAGCTTATTGATGTGACCTGGAAGGTTTGACGAGTATGACCCGAAAGTGTATGAACATGTTGCTGAAAGTGGCATGATTGCTTATTTTTTGCTAACTAGAGGAATAGTAACGAGCAAAAAAGAAGGCTTGGTGAGAAACGCATGCAAAAAAATTTCGGCCATTATTTGCGCAGAATATTGCTTGAACATTCTGGACATTAAAGCCAGGCTCAGAGTGTTGCCTGAACATCTAATACGAAAGGTTTCTGTCTTTAGTAGAAACTGCTGTGTCCATAAAAATTATAATCGTTGACGATTGTAACTGCCAATTTTCTGCTACATAAACTGGTCTTTTAAGGTGAGAATTCTTCCGGGAGGAGTAAGAATTAACTGTAATCGCGATTTACTGCAACCCGACCGTGACCATTTTTTCCTGGAAGAAAGACACTTCCGATACAATGGGGTCATGAAGAGCACGTTGATGATTTGTTTGAAAGGGGAAAAGAACTGGCAACGCATTGTGAACGGGTACAACTTTAACGTTAAATGTTTCAGACGAGCGTGCAAGTGATTCAACTATGGTCGGATGATGCAGAGGTGGAGAAGATAATGTCGGGTGACAATGTGAAGCTGAAGCTGAAGGGTGTTGAAGACGCCGATATTTTGTCTGGATTTATTCTCTGTTCTCCCGACGCACTATGCCATGTGGGCAAAGTATTCGACGCTGAGGTAGGAACCGAAATTCTACTTCAGCGTTGTGTGTATTATGAAGTTTCAATGCATAGGAGAGTGGTGTAGTCGACTTGGTGAAGTATCGCTTATGAAAATCGATGACGTTCTAGTCGGCTAGAATTGCTGTATTAGCACAATGCTGTGTTCATGTTCATTGGAGAGATGAAACAGGGAAAGCGAGGGACAATACAAAGGGCTGATGGACATGTTGAATAGTTCGACTGATTTTTTTTTTGTGAAAGCTGAATCATAACGAAATGTATCGTTGAAGGTGGTAATATTGGAGCACAAGTCGATTATTGCATCTGGGTATTCATGTGTGCTTCACATTCAATCGGCCGTTGAGGAAGTCACTGTGAAGGTATTCTTTAATTTGTGTTTGTTAACCTTCAAGTTGCAACGAAGGCGGCGTTAAGAGGAAGGGGAATCCTGCTGTCATCAGTTGTCGATAGGGGAGCGGGTAGCGATAGGTCCTTCTCTTGTTACAATTTATTCACGTGAAGGCGAAGTAAGAATTCGCTTCCGCCCACTGAAATTCGTGTACGTTTTTATGTGTGTTGAACTAGGTAGGACTTGTTTTTAGTCTGTGGAACAATTCAGGAAATTTTCATCATTTGTTGGCGTTTTCGATTAAATATTGATGTGATGGGGGAGGTGGGGGAACATTGAGGGGATAATGTTGGGGTAACACAAGAGTGAGGAGTGGTTTAATCTAGAGGAATTCGGCTTTCTTTGGGAATACCGGCTTCGGCCCTGACAATTCCTATGCAACTTTCCATGCTCTTTCTTGTGGAAGCTGAAACTTTCTTCTTAGTATCTGAGGCGGACAGAAGTGGAGCTTTTGAATCTAGAATTTTTCCTGTGCATTTTCCACCAAAATAAGGAAAATGTGAGAGATCTAACAGGCTCCGTTCAATACACTCTACTTTATGACGTGCTGTTGTGTCTCCAAAGACGCGAACCTCTACGCGTGTTTTGTGTTAAACCTTGGCCACGCTAAGATCCCTACGACCTACAATATTTGACAGACACCTCCTACCTGAAACAGAGTGAGGTTGCTTCTGCTGATTTAGTTTATGGTGAAGAAAGGGAGGAGGAGAGAGGAAACATGGGATCATTGAAACGCAAGCACGATCAACTAGGCCCACATCGAAGGAAGGCCCACATTGAAGCGAGTAGAATAGGAAATGTCGGGGCCCGAGCTGAGCGTGAAAACGTTGAGTCGAACTGCGGGACGCCAAGTCAGCACGGAGGCACATTTTGCATGTTGAAATGTTTGTTGCTAAACTGGAAGCACGTTAAACATGGCTATCCATGCTTCTGTTCATTGCAGATGGTAATTTGCACGATTGACAAGAAGACAGGAGCAAAGGTGAGAGCTCGTTTTGTGAAGCAAGATGAGAAGTGCATAATGCGGCTGGAGAGTGCGGAAGCGTTTTGCTTGGAGGCGTTCAAGGATTTCCCACAGATGGGTCGTTTCACTTTAAGAGATGAGGGCAGAACTATTGCTATTGGGAAAGTGCTAAAAGTGGTCGAATGAGAACATTGCACACTGCGTTGTCTGTGTTTTTGTCTTCTCGTGCATCCCACAATTTCTTCTTTAAAGAGTACTGATAAGTTGTTATCCTCACCGTCTTATGAGAGGTCATATTTTTTGATGGAGATGTGATGTGCATATCGATATCATCGTCCGTAAAACCAAACAGAGGTTACATATGGGAATTAGTAGTACTTCCAACGATATTTTTGTGGGCTTTTTTGTTTTGTTTTGGAGTTGCGAGGCATCCAGGTTTTGCATTCTGTCGTTTCAATGAGATCATCTCAATAGGACACAAAACCTGTATTTTTTTCCTTGCATTCAGTTGATCGTTCAATTAGGTGGAAGATGAAGGGTACATCCAGTCTAGGTCGTGATTGGAAGTAGGATTGAGATCGTTTAAGTGCATGTGTCTCCTGTGTTCTGCTTAATTTCGCCAAAAAAACTTGCCTTGAGGTGTTGGTAATTTCTGCATCAAAAAGTTTAAATCAGTGGCAGAAAACGGTTTCAAAATGAGGAGAGAGTAACTGCAGCTAATACTATTTTTTT
>JAAVTS010003870.1:0-16358 GCA_022845575.1 Baylisascaris ailuri
CTTATTACATACACTTCTCAAATTTGCATCAAGCCTACTATGGTTGGGAACTTCTCGCGCCATGTAAACGATTCGCATTGCTATCTGTTGCCGAAGGCTATTGCAGTTAAGCAATAGTTTTCTTTTAGTCATAAGTTCGCAACTAGTTCCAGGTTTCATGGTTTTTTTCACGTTTCTAATTACTTTTTTGGTGTTTCTTAATCTGTGTGCTGTTACCGTACGTGTACAACATAACCAATAGTGATAGTGAGTATGAAGCTCCATCTAAGCAACTGGCCATGCTGCTTTCAGTGCAGCAAATGCCATTCCATTTGCAGAGTACGTTTGAAATTGTGCGTTCGAAATTCTGATGATATCTCATCCTTCATGGAATATTTCACCCAATTTAGGATAATCGGTCAGCAATTTGCGCTGGATATTCACACAATGTCCGCAATTTTCTCTCCTCCTACTGAACAATCGGATGCCGTTGTATATTCCGCTGCGTGCTACAGATGTGGGCACGTTGCAGCAATACATGAAATTTACTTCATATGAATAGCTCTAATTGTTCTAATAGTTATGGCTACAATACTAGTAAAATTGTTTGACACATCTGCTCAGCTCAGGAGATTATGAATTGCCTGCTTTCTGTCATAGATATCTGTTGCCTTGAACAAACATTTTTTAAGTGTCAAGACGCCAGAGCTCCAAAAAGTTTGTGGGCTTAACAGTTCAGTCGAAATTGCTTTTCACTTAGTGTCAATTACCACCCAAGTCAGCCGTGTTATGCTAAAGGGGCGGTCGGTCAAGTAAGTTGATGTGCCCTTCACACTTTATGTTTGCGATTTTGTGGCTACTTCATGCTAGCCAGCTGATTTATTTGTTTATGGTTGTCGTCTTTTAATGCCTACTCGCCTCTAGTTTGGCAATAGACCACTATTTTAGTAGTTATTTTCATGGTATCGGACGCGATAATGAGGCCGAAACGATCTCTGCAAAGCTCAGCAATTTGGTCAGAGGTATTAGCTATAAACAACCATTCATCGAAGATATATTCCAGTTTGTGCGATATTATGTACTCCAATTACTCAAAATGATTAAAATACGCACCATGCCAACGAGGCTTATTAATTCAATCTATATCTAAAAGCTCATTTGTGGTTGTATGCACAGCCACTTGCTGGGGAAGGGGAAGGGGAGGGAGAAGTGATCAAACACACACTGAATCACCATACTTGCCTCGTCCATCTGTTAAGGAAAACAATGGGCTCAGGCGTATACGTCACGATCCCAGCAAGAGCGGAACGGTCTCACTTCAACCTTTCGCTAATGGTTAGGAGAGAAAGGAAAAAAGGGGGAGATCCTTATGGTCCGGACAAACCAGTGCCTCAGCAGAAGCAAAGCCATTGTCTCGAAGCTACTTTACCGCAGAAAGAAATGATCAGAAACACAACATAGGGCATAGCCCTGGTAATGCGTATGAGCATGCCATAAAGTTTTGATATCGTAGCCATAGGAACTGAAGTCAAGAAATTCAACCGTTGTAACTAACATATGTTATCAATTAACATTAACTTTCAAGTCTATTTGCCGGCGTCTAAATGAGTTACCAATACTTGCATGCACCGAAAACTTGAACACATTTAACGACAAGTTCAGTGGAATACTGTGAGCGTTGGTGATCGATTCAGTATTTGGATGCATTGCATAAATGTTTTGCAAATTTACTGAATCATCTGCATACAATATTACTGAGCAAACGCTGGAATATTTTATATGATTGCATCGTCACACATAATTCAGCATTTGTTGGGAACTAATGATACTTGTTGTTCTGATGAGCAGATTGCAAAGACGGGCGTCGTATGCTATCAGCTGCTGCAATTTTTTATCCGTTTGGCCCGACCTCATCATTGTTCAGTTTCAAAACTCAGAAAATCCGTTTTGCGCCGATTGCTTTGCTCAAAAACTGACAATTTCAGTTGGATGCGATTGTTCATAAAGGTTATAGTGATTGAGTGATTCGATTCCGAACAAGCATCATAAGTTTTGAGACAGCAATTCGCTAACGATAGAGCTTCTAGCTCAACTTGCAGATCGTTTATTTTCTCGTTGACTTTAAGAAATGTAGCCATATTCAGGTGCTGTTATATTGCGGTAAATGTAGGGCATTGGCAAATTCTTGACTCAACGCTTACGCATATCAACTGCAATTTTGACTACACTTACCAAGTCATTGCTCAAGCAGATTGATGTGCCATTCACATACGGGCACATACGCGGGTCGTAATGATGGGCCACTAGTGCGATTCTGTTGTTTTGGTGACTGTTGCCTTTCCTTCAGGGGCACAAGTTTTATTATTATTGTTTTTTTTCCTGCATACTGCCGCTTCATTATTGTCCGCTAAAGTGGTTAATCGCTTTCAAAAAATTCCATAGATTCTTTCTCAACTTTCCTTACTGTCACTCTTTGTGATGAGAGAAATGTCTGAACATTACGAAAGCCGCTTTTTTGCTAGAGCTCTTCTGCTTGTATGTTCTCATGTATGCTGACACGCTTGTGTCTTCGCTTACTGTTTTGTACGGGCTCTTTTGTAATATCCTGAACTTACTTTATTCTTCTCCGTACCGTATTGATAGGGATTACCGATCCACTATGACAATTTTCGTTGCATCAAAAATGCTGAAATTTGCTTGAGAAGGAAATTGAGCGTTAACAACGATTCTGCTAAATAGATTATGCATTTGCGAAAATGTTTTAAAGACTACTTTGCTCAGTGGAAAATTTATATGGCTCCTTCTCAAATGGCTATATGAGCGCCTCCATAATCCTAGCACCTTTCCGTTTGTGAGAGAAACTTGAACAGCTTGACGGGCGAGTATGCATCCTGCGAGCCCATTTAACTTATGATAAACACGGTTGAGATAGGATAACTCAGATATGAACCGGGAATAATGGTAATATCTGGCCTAATCGATAGTAAAAGAATCTCAAAACTCAAGTCTCAGGATTCAAGCCACAAGTAAAACTGGTTTGTTGCTTTGAAAGTGACAGGAACTTGCTCTTCCTCACAAATTTGGAGAACCATCAGATATAACCTACTCGCCTCGAGCACGTGCTGAATGTCTATGTCTCGTTTGCTCCAATAGGCGTCTTGAGCGGGCGTTCTTCGAATTATTGTTTCAAAGATCATCTCGTCATGTACTGCCAACTTCGCAGCCTTGAAGATTCTGAGAAGCAACACAACAATGAAAGATTTGCTTTCCTGGATCACTTTAATTCGAACACTGAAAATTTTGCTATGACATAAAGATTTATTGATCAAAATGAATATAATGTCAAAATTTAGGGCCATCATATAGACGCAGCGAGTTATATGCTCTGGTAAGCTACCGTTGCAAGTATGTAAGTTATTCCCTTTGTTCTATTACACATAAGAAGTAAAGCCGAGAAGCTTCTGTCAGATACAACCGCTGGTGCCAGGGAAAGAAGCAAACTGCTGAAGCTAAAATGCTGTTTTCCAGGTAAGGAAGTGGTTCGAAATGACTTAGTAGTCATAATTTTGTCAGCAGCTTACTGAAAGAATATTGCTTTCACAGGTGCAAACGTATTACCTCTCAGATGCGAAAAGGTACGAGGAGTACATGGATGTTTTTGTGCAAGCTTCACGGCTTAAAAATGAGACAGCATTTGCCGTAAAATGCCCGCCGAGATATTGAAAAATCGTTGCATCACTGTAGAAGCGTTGATCAATCATCACTCACCATACATCGAGTGCAACAAATGTGTCATATGCCTCAATCTATGGCTTCTTAGTGCCGATCACATTTATGGTATAAATGCCTATGTCGCTTTTGCTCAGGCGCAGCAACAGGCCTTGATCGTATCATTATCTCAAGAGGGTATTTCAAGTTCAGAAAACAGGTCCTCGTTTAGAAACTCTGCCTGTGTTTGTCGGTATGCGCACTATTCTAAACGGCTAGACAAACAACAAAGTTATAATGGTTGGGAGACGTTCTGCATATTACCCAGACTGTTAGCATGAGAGAGACGTAAAAAATCGACCTGTCGTGCTCTAGAACGACAACATCTTTGTTCTCATTGTCAACGTTCTTTTAATTGGATATTTGCTGTAAAATGTATCCGATCATTGTAAACTACATGATTTTCAGCAATTTTTTTGTTTGACAGGTGCTGTTTTAAGAGTTCATTTTGACATCAGCGGTTTTGCTCACAACACTGTTGGTATCCGAAAAGCAGCGTTTCGTGTTTAGCTGGACAATGTTGGGACCCATGACGTAGTCGATCCACGATTGTCCATGGAAAAAGCATCAGCAGACTGAAAACCGAGGCAACAATGAAGCACCTGCTAAAAAAATTCATGTCTCATCATCATGTAGCTGTTTATGCAAACAGACTTCTGCTCAGTTTTTTTTTTTTTGTGTAGAAATTACGACCCCACAATGTAAGGTGATTGTGGTGCTGTTGTTCTCATTGTTTTTTTTTCGCCATGAAGCCATGGCTTTTAACGCATACTGTCACTAGGCGTCAAGATGCTCACCTAAATCGATGTAAATCTCAGAGTGCTGTTCGCATGCTTCTAACTCAACAGCCTCGCTGGGTAGTTGGATGCTTTACCGCTTCGACGATCAGAACTTCCCCTGAACTATGCAGAACTGCAACCAAGAAAGATCTGAAGCTGATCACATAGACTGAATAATTTCCTCGCTCACTCGGCGTGGGAGCATATGTTCCAACTACCTATAAGCAAAGCTTTTCTCAGCAATAATCACTTGAAGAAGCTTTCGCAAAGCGGATCACATGACCGAAGCCGCAAGACCTATTGATAATCGAGGGATTGAATATTGCGCACAAGAGGGTTCAAGTATCGAACAAGAGCTTTCTGAAACTGCTTCCAATGAATTGGACGCAGATTCATCAGTTACAACTTAGGCGACAATGGTGTTTAATTATTTCCAAGGCGTGATTTGCTATTTGCGCCGTCATCTCTTTTAGTTATTATGAACTACGTAACAAGTGCATATGTGGTTGCCACAACAAATAAGCACTTCAATTCAATTCACTTCACTGAAAGCGCTTCATGGGAATGGAGACACTAATATAGGTATAAATATTTTCGCTATAACATGTTATAGTTATAAAACGGAAGAATGCCATCGTCTACTGCACCGATAGAAATCTTGAAAGGTGTGAAATATGAACCCCATAGGCACAAATAAAAGAGCGAATAAGATAGCGGCGAAACTTTATGGGCAAATAAAAATGTGTTGTATCAGTTGAAGTCTCTAAAACGCGTCTAGCTCGTCCTCGTCACAGAGTGAGATAAAAATCCATATAGGAAATTAAAGCCTCAATTCGCCCTATTTTTCTAGGCGCAAAAAATTAGAATGCCCCAAGTGCCTGATTGTTTTTTAGAATCCCAGTTCTTCTTTCGCTGAGCGAACTAAAAAGTCTTTCATGCTCGTATCAACTTCACTGCATGCGTGAGTTGCCCGTCTTCCCTTGTTTCCGTTCTGTTATCACATTCCGTATGTTCGCATTGGCTGATGGCCTAGCTGTATGTTTTCTTTCTGTTGCCACATTGTGCATGTTCGTATTGGCTATGGGCCCGGCTACATCGGTTGCATGCCTTATTCACCTAGACAGGGCATGCCTCCAGCTGTGTATAGACGGCATTTGTTGGCAGCAGTTCAGAGATGTCAGGGATTGTGCAAAACAAAGTTTTTACATAACCTATTACTAGGACATGTGGTTTCACTAGGGTGGAAAAAGCAGGCTGCCGCAGCTCATAAATTACCAAGTCTAACAGAAATAAATGAAGCTTGAAATCGAATGAAGGGTATATGGGCAAATAAATTGCATAACAAATCGCGTCTTGAAGTTCACTGCTACATGCCTATCTCTTTCGATCTCGCGGCAGGTGAACTTGCCTATCCTTTGTGATATGTACTTCATTTCTGCTGATTATGGTGCGCTTCCTGTTAGTTAATGTGGCCCCTTCACCCAATTAAACCGTTCTATGCTACTCTCACTGACGAGCTTGAAATATTTTTTTGTAGTACTTCTGTAAGTTTTTTACCAACCAAGTTCTGAAAGTATATTAGCCAAACAATTGAAATCATACCTGAACAACCTCTTCGCTTTTTCTATTTTCATCCATCTCCATCCTGACAGAGATGAAAAGGGTAGTTACGCTGAATTATGACATTTGTAGGAATTGAAGGTCACATATTAGCATGAAGGCATAGGAGAAGAACATGCTCTTGATTATTAACTACACAGATTTTCTGGATTCTATGAATAGCGGGATCGCTAAGTAGCGCATAATTTAGAGTTCTTTCTGCGCCTGTTCTAGTCTAAACAGCAGGCATGTAAAACTTAATATTTTCAGATCTTTGACTCACAAACGGTCGTATCAGTTTTACTGTCTCAATCTTAGTTGTGATCTTAAAAGTGATCCCTGATAACCTGCAACATTCGCTATGCGCAATTGCAATTTTTCCTTATGATATACGGGAATCTCATCAGAAAACAATGCGAGTCAGGCATATATTTCGCCATTCAAATTTCCTCCTGAAGTATAGGCTTTTCTGTGTTCTCTACGGTTGCACATTTTTATTTTCTGCACATCATAAGGTTCAGGTCGTATTTGTAGAACATGTTCGGTGTATGTAATATGTAATCAGCTTTCACTATGTTAACTGTAAAACTTCACATCTTCTGCTGAAATGCAAGTATATTTTATTCTCTGGGCGGTTAATAAAAACCATAATAGATTTGCTTCAAGAGTGTGAGATGTAAAAGCGATACGAAGCAGGCACTATATTAGGAGTATTTTGAGTGAAACTCACATTTCACTATATGTGTAATGTTGTCTTATATCATATATTTTCCACAGAGTTTCAGCTGAATTAAAAAAGAATCGGTTAGATCTTCGTTTTTGTCTAGATCGTGCAACGAATGAAATTCTTTTGTTCGCCATTCACAATTACTAGATCCCATCAGCTCGCTTGTGAACCTAATGCAGGAAATCTGTTGACTTCATAGTGCCACTTTCCAGCTATATTGCTATTGCACACTACAAGAAGCTGTGGAAGTCACATTTGAATTCTCAATAGCTTTTACTAACTTGCATACCTACGCTTCTGCTTTGTGTCGCTAGCTTTAATCATTCTGCTCGACTTGCTCTTTTTTTTTTTTTTTTTTTTGGCTAGAGTGTGCGCGCCTTGCAATGCTTTCAGAGACATATAAGAGCGAAACAATTAGCACTCAATGAAAAAGAGCTAGCCTTTCACTGGCACTCTTTTTTTCGCGAATATTTTATTAAGAGCATTTTTGAAACTTCATACTTCTGCCCTATTGATTGTCGGATTCAACCCGAGGGCAGCAGCTGAAGTTCTAATATCTTTCGCTTAGGCGAAGCACAGCGATGATTTAGTGTACCGCCCGTCACTGCCATAATTGCACCAACTATATCTATACGTACTCTTCTACTTGTGTTTCGTACTCTTCGTCTAGGATAACACATTAAGAATGTATGAACTGTGAAAACTAAATTATCGTCATTCGTCATGGATTCTCAAATTACTACTGCCTATTGCTTTCATACGCTTATTAAATTTTGCAATTTGCGATTAATCCGGTGAATAGTAGCCGCGTCATAGGCTAACATCCTACCCACAATTTTTTTTAGTAACTTATCCTCTTCTGAATTATCGTTTTTTGTATTCATGATTTATTGTCCCCTTGGCACACAAAACTTGGCACAAAGATCTTGTCGCAAATTTTTAAGTACTTGTGTCGTGCAAACGCTGGGTTGCACTTCAAGAAAGGAATCCCTTTTTATGTTGTGGATTTCGCAGCTACTTTTGTAGACAAGCGTATCAGGGCTAGCACGAGACGTCGGCAGTGATTAATGATCAGAAAGGATAGATAAGTGGAACACCGGTAAGGTGATGCGCAAAGAGTAGTAGTAGGAAGCGTAGTGCAGCGGTTAAATTATCGGTACCTTGAAGAAAGTACATCTGGCTCATTTTCTTGTTCGCTCCGAAATCTTATTTGAACGCTATCAGATGAGGATTCATTTTTGAAAGCACAACGCTTGGACAATCGGATAGCGAAATTTAGCTCATCTAATCTATAGGAGTTTTCAGGTTGGCTCATCAGTTCAAAAAAGTTGCAGATTATTCAATTATTTTAAATCGGTGATTATACTTCTATTGATTTTTTCGGTTTGCGTCTTTTCAGTCCTCAAAATAATTAATGCATATAAATGTGCTAATTAATTTCCATGCTTATTCGTTTATTGGTAATTAATAATGTTGACCATAGGCGAGATCATGGGATTGGTGTATAAATATTTTGTCTAAATTTTCACGACCACTTCATTTTTCATAGTTCGGCGCATTTTTATAGCTGGTTCAAAAAAATAGAAAGCTGAAATATAACTGCAATAATTTAGTGGATATTTCACTAGTTGTTAGCTACTTATGAAGTTGGTTCGCTTAATGAGCCAGAATCCACAAAAGCATGTCACGTTAATCCTTTGGCGCGCTTCCTCACTCTTCACCTTCTTTTTCGATGCAAATGTACATTTGCGAAGCGCATTATGATGATGCGTATGAGCGCTTTCAATGCATACATTTCTGTTTGCATTTATAGTAGTTTCATTTTGAGAATACTTTAGTTTTGTGGCTGTATGGCATCGCAGCATCACTTACATAGGTGCAGCAAGTTTGAAGTGAGACTGCTTGCTGCATTTCATATCCGTAGAAATTTCATTTTAAGTTCAAGAGAATTGGGCTCTTTTTTTGAGGAATTAAGCGAACGCTAGATTCGACTTAAATATGAAGCTGTTATTTCGCATATTCATTGCGTACTGACGCCTGGAAATCGATTCATTAAAAAAACAGAATGCAGAAACGCGTATCATATTTATGCTCTTAAAATTATCCCTCCTTTTGACAAAGCAGTGAAATCTTTAATCGAAATTATGCAGGAACGAAATATTCTGGGAAGGAAGAAGGGATGAGAGAGGGCTTCTGATAAAAATCCATTTCAACAAGATGCACAAGTGTAGGATTTTGATCAGAATTCCCTTCTGTGATTCCCCATCATCCAGCTACCTCATCAAATGCGATCCTTTAACTAAGAATTGGTGTATTTGTTTGATTAAATGACATCATTCGTATATCATTTCGTGCGAATGTTGCATTTTGAACGACGGAAATCATATTTCCATTTTTAGTTCAAAATTTGCTTCCCTTCATGTTGCTTCGGATGGTGCGACTGCGGAAACAGCACACTACAATAAGTACAGCAAACAAAGGCGAGATTATTTGTGCATTGGACTTCTGAGTGCGAAAAATGCTATTTGACGGGCCCCTTGCAGTGGATGCTACGCGTATCTACACCGTAGTGCTAACACTGCAGGACCACCATTTTTTGTTGGCATTTATTTGTAAGTTAAGCATTAAAAAGCTAAGCAATGAGCAATAAAACACTCTTTCCTACTGATTGTTTGCTGAATGCTTGGAGTAGCTATGTTTGTCGTCACAGTTGCTCACGTAAAATAGTTTGTAATTTTGCACGAGTCATCAGAAGCGATTTGCTGTTTTTTTTTTTTGTCATAGAGACCAAAAAATCTAAATATTAGACAGCTGTTTTGGGCAGTCGAAGTATTTAACCACTTATGCGTATATGCAGATATTCTCTTTAAGATAGCTTGGGTAGAAGCGTTAATGGGTCGTTAAAATTTTAAGAGTGCAAAAAGGTATCGAAGTTTTTATGCTGCCTCATTTATTTCGATGACGTATTGATGTTCCGTCGTGATACTGAAGTTTTGCTGTCGTGCGAAACGCTTCATTTGTCGATCTTTGTTTTGGAAAGTTTCAAATATTTTCTTCATGATGAAATAGGCGATAATTTTTGCTTGGGCAGCATTAGTCCTTCTAACGTTCAGCTTACTGCGACTCAATTGACCAATATATGTTTGCTGCAGAACGCAGCTCCACTCAAGTGAGTCCATCTGCAAAGCAAAATTGGCGTCTGGAGTGCTACAAGTCATGAGAAAAGTAGCCAAAAACAACGCTAAAAGTTGGGTGTTGGTTCAGTAAATGCACGATCGCAAAGAATTTTCTGTGCGAGGCCACGGGCCAGTTGTCTGAATACAAAAAAAGCTTCAGTTGCGCATTATATTTCCTCTAATGAGATATATTTGGAGCTTAGATTAAATTTTGTCTTGGAATGTTTTTTAAACGCAATAAAGGCACCCATTCGCATGTGATTATTGATATGGCATGCGCTCGTAACTTTTCATCTTTGAACTGACAAGTGGAGCTCTACGTTCTAAGTGAAAAATAAGCTTGTCTGCTTTTGTCGGAAAATGAGAATTTGCTTGTCAGGCGCTCCAGAACGAGTACCAAGAAGTCATCAATAACCGTCAAGTAAAATTGCAACCGCAGAACGAAGAGACCATGATTACTGAAAAAAACTAAACGATAGTAGGCGGAGGAAATGCCCTCTTGAAAAAGACGACCAAACAAACTCCGAGTAGATGTTGAGAATACTACGAAAAGATCGAACAAAGAAATTTAACAAGTGGGAGGTGTGCGAGAAGAGTTCTAACGATGTGCTGTTCCACGCTCCGCTCGCCTGCCAAACCGATATTATAAGATGTCAGGAAATAATAAATGTGTAACACACTGAATTCAAATTTTAACCACTTCTGGACCATTCATAAAAGTCTATTGCAGGAAAAGCATCTTTTTTGTAATACGACCGGTGTTACTGAAAAACCACCTGGTGCAAAGCGCATGCCAATTTTTTGCCTCTATAAATACCTGCAAGTTCTTTCAAGGTTGATAGATCACCAAGAATTTGAATATGCGTATCGGCATAATTTGCTTTTCATTCGGTGGTTTTTGTAATTCAAATAGCGATCACATTCGAGTTGAAACTATCGAGCAGATAGATGAACGAATGAACACGTGCACTCGCATCGCCACAATGCGATTTCGTGAGCAAAATTTGCAAAAGCGGACAAGAAACAAGTTCAAGGCAATTCTATTCGCTGCTGTATCGCTCACACATCTCGAGCACATGCAAGCTCATTTATGCTGCCCGATAGCCGCGTCAATGAATTTGCACCCTAACAAACTGAGACTTCAGTCATTCCTAACAGACGTCATCGGCTGTTCCACCCACCTCTGTTGCTTATTTGTGCGCTTGTTTAGATGAGCCGTTCACATTTCTTTACTCCTTAGTATAACGCTTGTCGTTTTGTTTCTCTCTTTTCTTTTTTTTTTTTTTTTTTGGAATGGGATTCATCGCTTCACGATCAAGAAACGAATGCTATTGCTGAGCATTTTGTTCCAACAAGTCTATGCTCAAACGCGATGTGACTAGCAAAAGTTTTTTACGATTACTGGGTCATACAACTTTGCAAGGGATTTGTCGAACATTTGGAGGACCCACAATTTCTCATTATTAGCTTTATGATGGTTTCCGTACTTGACCATTAGCGAAGGTTTGAATTGAGATGCTAGCACAGTTGTGGATCATTCGGCATCTTGAAGTGCAAACTCCTCTTCTATAGAATGCATTTATAAGGATACTCGGGGATTCTCAAAATCTGCGAACGGTACTTTAACGGCACTGAAAAATGGCACTGTAAAACTTGTGTGATATCCAAAGATAGGCAATCTTTGGTATTTGAAGATAGACAAAATCGTAATGACATCATCATGCAAAACAGTGCACGCTGAACGGCTGCATGTGACACGTGCCCTACGCGCTAAAAAATAATTTCCAGCGGCTTCTCTGAAGAAAGAAACGCTTCAAGTGTGCAATTAATGGAGTGTTTTGTTTGCGTGGGATGTGAGGGATGATTGCTTATATGGATGATTTTTCGGGAGGCCCTATAAGCTATGTGGGATCTGTGGGTAAACGAGTAGTGTTTCCGCTATGATTGATTTTTTCATTGATTTTATTGTAAGTAATGTATGAGAGCGGTGGACGAGTACTTGGCAGATCGTATGTAGTGGCGACTTCTTCCTATAGTTTGTGTTACAGACATCCGTTTAGACGAACGTTGATGGATAACAACACCTTACCCAAGACCACCCATGACGACTCAACTTCACTGGACATTGGCACACTAACTTATTATGCGTCCACTCTCATCACAACTGAATCAGCTGCTGCGCTCATCATCAACTTGTATATACTGAACGTTAGTGATCTTATGCCATACACTCCGCTCAACAGTTTGCGTTCTATACACAATGTGGAGGCAGACTTAACGATATCGGTTCATCCTGGGAATATCAATTACGTTGGGAGTCGTAATGCTAACTATTTCTATCAGACCTTTCTAGACGAATTTCGCCCAATCCCGTATATATGACTGATGAAGTATTCACTGCCTACATCGCTGAATATATGCTTAAATTTCTTCGCTAGCTGGCTACTGTTCCTGCTCCAGGGACCGGTGAACGCTTTGCGTTCATCGACCACACTGTCGAAGTGCATGAAGTATGCATAACTAACGCCCTATTTAAGACTGCATTAAAAATCCGTCTTGCATTAGGCGTTGCCGTTGACTATGTAATTTTATGACACCACAAAATTCGCCCTAAGTGATGAACATTGGTTCAGTCCGAACACTTGACGGCTGTTTTAACCCAAATGACGATCGCAGCGAGCCCAATAAATTTACATATCAGATAGTAGTTTCAGATTTTGCAATAAAAGTCAGGTTTGTAATTTCGCAAGCACTAGCCACTGCGAGGGGAGCATATTGCACTAGCCAGAGAGAACGTTTTCTCCTAGCCCTTCCATGAAACGCCTGCCTACAAAATGATAGTAGAACTTTTTATTGGCAAAACGCCTAATGATACGAGTTCACTCATTTCATTGCAGTGTTCAAGATATTTGCGCCGTCCAATTGGTGTCAATCTTCGGTTATGCGTTAGCCTGACAGCCGCCGATGCAGCATGTGCACTCTTCTACATGACTAGCAATTTGATCAACGTCATAATCCCAACACTAATCGATCGTGCTCAAATTGTTTCTCACTGTATTTCCTTGCTTGTCGAGGTATTCTTCTTTCTACTTCATAGAATTTATCCTCTAAATATTAGTTTTGAACTGTAGGCCATTTCCGCTCACTTAGAGATTTTTCCGATTGTTCGTGTTAAAAGAAAAACGGATTACGCTTACTGCTCACTCATGCAAAGCATTATTTTCAATTAGTTGTATTTTGCTATCAACGAATTTGATTCTAAAATTTTTCAGTGCTTGAAAATCGCCACCTTCTTCGTATCGGTATTTATTCTACTCGCACTCGCCATCAATCACTACGTTGGTATTGTACATCCTCTCTGCAGGTATGCACGCCGAAGTGGGCAACATATTTTATTTTAAAAAGCACAGGCATGAGTAGCTGCCTTGCATGGAAAGAAAGAAAAATATTCGCAGCTTAAAGAGGCGTTCACTTTGGCCACACCACCGAAATCAGGCACGAAAGCAGTTGAAAGTTTTCAGCGTAAGGCTAAAATTTCCTCGCAACTCCACTAAAGCACCGAATGGTGCATCCAACAAAAACGCCGAATAAAATCCTGTAAACGTGATAAGCATTGATTTCTCCAAGTTGTGTTCGGTCCACATGAAGAGAAGGTGCATCAAGCTTCACATTGGTACTTACGACATTAGTGCAATTAGTACCATATTGCTTGCATATCCCTTCATAAGTTAGCCGGGCTGAAGGGATGATAATTGAATTTGCAGGGGCATTGACTGGATTGTCACTCTACTTCAAGGGTAAAACAGATATAAAGTAGATAGACAAATGGATGCGAAATATTGCAGGCATGCGATTACGACAAATGCTGTTCGTACGACTATTTTGTTGGCCTACGTTGTGCCAATGGTGTTCTTTATCGGCTTATACTCGGTGATGCCAGGCGGTTTCCGCAATCACAGGGCATTTGGCTTCTTCTCTGCCGATGGATGTGAAGGAGCCGACATTATGAGTGATTAGAAGCATTCCATTACCAAAAATAAATAATTGTGCATCTGCGCTCATAGTAAAGGCAGTTGCTTCCAAAAATGAGCGGCAGGACCATTACAAGCGTGCTTCGAATTCTTTATTGCGAAAGATAGGAGTGCGAGTGGGAGAGGAGGGGGGGGGGGGATGCATACCCAGTCGTCCATTGCAACCATTTTTTTTTGCCGTAGAAGAGGATATTACTCAGAGGTCATGGCCAAAATGTTGAAGAGGTGTGTTTAAAGAAATTGGTTCCTAGTACGCATGAAATAGCATGTTAGCGTAAGAAGTTTTATTCATTAGCATTGAATATTAATGTGTGGAGTTTCGTGCAGAGGCAACCGGTTGTTGTGGTATTGTACCTGTTTCACAAGGAGGTGCTTATTAGTATGTTGCCTTCGCTTTCATATATTAACCGAAATCATTTCCTAGAAAAAAGAGCGTATGTAAGAGTTGTCCTTGTTATCCAGAAAATAAGAGCAGCGCAACAAAACATGAATTCTCAATCCGGAACCATCTCAAAATGCGTTTGGGACTAATCGATCATTGCTGCAGAATTTGAATGTTTTTCTTTTTTTCGCAATGACGAAAACATTAGCATCATATCTGTTTGCCTTTAGATGTGCCCACTTATTCCTCTACACAGTATTCACAAAACATGAACAGACAACTGTTAATGGATGTTTTATTCGATGCTTTTTTGGCATTTTCAAGGGTCATTTGGCAACAACGTCCATGTCTTACTTGTGTACGCATGTCTGCCTATCTTACCAACAGTTTGAACTCAATGAAAACTGAAATAAAGAAACGAAATACAATGGACATAATGCCCATCATAAGTCTGCTCTTGGACAAGCTTTCAAACTGCTGCAGTAAATTTCACAGCAGCTATATGCCACTGAGACTTCCAAAAACATCGATGTGTTTTTCGACCGCCTGAGTTGTAGTTACGTCAGTTGGACCACCAAAAAGAGAGCAATTCCTTTTAGAGATCTACACAGATGGTCGCACTAGCTAAAGTTTGAACATTTCGCTCCGAAGAATGTGTTACTTTTTAATAAGATATGAATATGGTTGGTCTGGCGTGAAGGAACGCAAAATCTCATGCTTTAGCATGTTTTCTGGCATGACATTCCACTTGATGAATGTTGCGCAGCATTTCATGCAATGGAGTTGAAGAGGGACCACATGTCGTATCACTCCACTTGGATCATTTCCTAGTCTATCTTAAACTCTCAACAAACTGTTTATTAAAGGCTGTTTCGATGTTTTTTTTTTTTTGAACTCATACTTCGGATGATTTTCAAAAATTCCGTTAGGTTCCGACAGCTATGAGGAATTAGCAGAACTTTGTTTTCAAGTTCAAATATTGTTAAGCGTAGTGAAAAACAAAACTATTATCATTATTCTTCCAGTACATGTTAAAGCCGAACTACCTCATTCGGTCCTATTCTTCTGCCCAATAGGTCAACACAGCGTTTCATTCCATTTGTACCAATTTTTTTCGTATTTTTGGCATTGCGATGCAATTTTCTAAAAATGTGGTTTTTTTTTTTTTTTTTTCAGCGAAGTTCTCCGTTCGACTTATCACAGTGATTCCTTTTATTATATTCGTTATAACTATAGCATTTTTGTATTTTCATATCGTCATTCATATGAGAGCGGTAAGCGAAACGTTTATTAATATATTTCTATGGCTGATTACATTTTATTCATATTGATCCAATCATGTTTTTATAGTATATTATCGTTTGTTGATCAAATTTCTCAATCTTTTACTCTCTAGAATAATGTTGCAAATTTGGTTGCACCTCTTTAAAAAAGCGTCCGTATTTTATTTATCCCTTGCTGTCGGAGTGCGCTTAAGCACTCCGAATTAGTTAAGCCAAAATTAAAAGCATAAATGCAATTTTATGTTTACAATAAAAGTGAAGAATTTCGAAGAGCGGATGAGCAGCATGTTTTGTCTCTCTAAACGGAAACATGCCAACGAAGCCATGGGAATCAGATGGAGAGATGAGAATGCGCTTCACCTCTCATCTTTCCTAACGCTTACCCGGGGAGATGTGTTACCGCTCTCCCGATTGCCAATTCTCTCTCTTTGCAACTCGGAGTGGATTTAACCGGCTGCTGAGAAGCCGTCGGGGTCTCACTTGGAGTTTCGCACTGGGCGTCTCTGCGAGAGCCATCGGACGGCTATCTGCGACAAGCCGACTTCGAGGCTCGCTTTCGGGGTCGTCTATGAGGGCCGTGGAGTGGCTCTCCCTTCAAGAAGAAGAATTACTGCTACGTAGTACTCGTGAGGTC
>JAAVTS010003872.1:0-16346 GCA_022845575.1 Baylisascaris ailuri
AATGAATGACGATCTGGATGTCGAACATCCAGGAAATGAATGACGAACTGGATGTCGAATATCCAGGAAATGAATGACGATCTGGATGTCGAATATCCAGGAAATGAGATCTGGATGTCGAATATCCAGGAAATGAATGGCGACCTGGATGTCGAATATCCAGGAAATGAATGACGATGTAGACGTCGAATATCCAGGAAACACTGGTGGTTGATCAACATGTGCTTCGACCATAGCATCGAAATGATTTGTCACTCACTCATTAAAATACTTCTTCCAATTTTTTTTTTCAATCATGGCAGCATATAAAGCATATTTTTCATAGCATTGTGATGACGGTGGGGAGGGAGAGCGAGAACGGCGAGGAAGTATCCCAAAAATCTGAGGAGTAACATGGAGTCTACTAGTAGATCCAATATAAAAACCAATTCCCAACGCTGTACAAAAATTATAAAACTATCAAAACTTTCTTTCCTTCAGATATTAAAGGTGAATAAAGGGCAAAAGAATAGAAAAAAAAATGATTTATGAAATAAATTTGAAAGGAATTAGTGAAATTCAAACAAATGAGGTCACCTTGCATGATGAACGAAGTTGTTTGACGATTTTCTCCAATTTGCCGAATTCTCTACGATCGAAATAAAGTTTTCCAAGTTTAGTGTTTGTCTTGAACCAAAGTCGCTCATTTTTCGCATCCTAAAATAGAAAAAAAATGAGTCCACTAAGCAGTGCAAAATAGCAACTATAAGTTCGGGACCACCTCTTAGCAGTTCAATAAAGGTCGATTTATTTGTTGTTGTTAATGGCGAATGTGGAGATTCGGATCAGAAGGGCAGATATTCGCATGCCACTAAAGCCATTCACTTATAAACTTTACACCTCATCAAATGATAATCACTAACTAACCCCCCCCCCCCCCAACTGATAAAAAGCTGTGTTATTAATGCAGCGGCAAAATGTGTTATTTCAAACAACAAGCAAAAGTTGCAAAAAACGATAAACCTGCCAGCAAGAAAATTCATTCCACGAAGAAGACTACAATCTCGAGCAAAACAGCAAAAAAAAAAAAAAAAAAAACGTACGTAGAAAGCTGGGGATTCGAGCAGCGCGGCATATTAAGGTCACTAAAACTTCGTTAGTGGACCTCGCTCATCGTTATCAGGCGAAGGAAGTCCACTTTACCAACCGACTTTACCCATGATCTATTCTCCAACCTATTCAACTTTCTTGTCATTAACCAACTTTAGCTCCCTTATATGTTCTTTTAAACGACTTCATTCGTTATTCTTTACTCAACCTACAGAAATAAACCCTATTTTCTATTTGTTTTTTTGTGTCTAATGAATTCTATCCCTTTTTTAAAGCAAGTTATTAGCAACTATGAATCTTGAGGGGATATTCAACATTGCACCATCGATGACCCCTCAAATTCATGCAGATAAAAAGCAAAACTATATAGTTAATAATAACTAATAAAAACTAAACCCTCAAAGCGTCGAGTGTGGTCTCATAAAACTTCTGTAGAAGATCCATTTGTTTCGATGTTGAAATATAATCCAAGATCGCGTTGATCGACTTCTCTGAATAATTCTTCGTAACTGCTGTCTTAATGTATGATAGCAACTGACGGTAATAGGATAGCATCGCCTCATATTCACCCTTAAATATAAATATCTCAATACATACGGTGGAGGTAATTAATATCACTATAGAATAAGCTAATAAATATTCTACATTGATGGGTAAATTGTGTTGTTCGCATACATAAAAATACCACCAAAAATTATTAAATAGAGGGCTGATTTAAAAAAAACAATGGTGAGATGCATCAACCAATTAAAAAACTTTCTCTGCGATAGACACCACGAGAAAGAGAAACCCAAGGGGTTTATAATCATATAGATACGATACTTTTTAAGGCCTTATCAAATTATTGAAATCCTAACAATATTTTTATAATAAATTATTGCAATTTAAAAAATATATATCGATAGGATCATACCAAAGAGAAAGTTATTTTAATCATTTGCTTCAACGCTTTGAAGCCCCATTCACCCTTTTCGGCTTCAAGTTCGAGAACTTTTTCGAACGCTTGCAATGCTCCACCGAAATCTTTTTCCGCTTTTAGTGCTTTCGCATTATAGTATTGATTCTCTAGATCAACATCCGGCTCACTACCCGAATCATCTGAATATTCCTGAAAAAAAATTCACTATTCCTGAAAAACGATAAAAAAATATTCACTATTCCTGAAAAACGATAAAAAAATATTCACTATTCCTGAAAAACGATAAAAAAATATTCGCTATTCCTGAAAAACGATAAAAAAAAATTCACTATTCCTGAAAAACGATAAAAAAATATTCACTATTCCTGAAAAACGATAAAAAAATATTCACTATTCCTGAAAAACGATAAAAAAAAATCATTATTCATTCAAATAACATGTAAAATTCTCAAATTTATATTCGATAAAACTCTATTTTTTCGAGATACTTCCAATGTCATATAAGACAAAATTAACTATAAACTCGAATTCAACTCATTTTTATACAAAATTAACCTCAAATTGTCTATTAATATGATCACATTATCTATTATTATCATCGCAATACCCTCATCGTGACTTATACTTATTACCGTTGTGCTCCGAACTACATGTAAAATGAAATAAATAAATAAATCAAAAAAAAATTATAAAATGAAATAAATAAATAAATAATCAATTAATTAAAATCCCCCACCCTATAAAACAAAGTGAGCTATGAGTTTGCGCCGATGATCAGTCCCCTATTGGTTTTTGATGGGCGAATAAATGGAATAAAGCAACAAACAATATAACAATAATATTAACTGAATTCTTTCCGTTGTCAATGTTGTCTTTTGGAGACGAAAATATTTTTACATAGCATTAGAAAAAATTCGGCAAAGATTTTTCTACTAAAAAATATAAACATTTTGTCGATATTTATACGAATATTTGATGGTCGAATAAGCTATCCGCCTAAGATAGTCTCCGATATTAATGAGAAATAAACAAAAAACGATTTTATTAGAAAAAAATGACATAATCACATCGAAATGGCTAAGAAATTCAACTGAACATTCGTCGTAGTTATCGCTTATCGATCACAATCACTTCTTCAGTTATTTAAAAAAAAAAAAAAGAGAAAAAAGATCTAATTTTTAGTATATTATTCAGGATTTTACTAGATAAAATATAGCTACTCTATCAATGCCATGTTCAATAATTCGTTTATTTCTAATATGAACCTTATTCATGATAATAAGTTAAAAATTTTTGAGATAACGATACTAGATTATGGTAGCAAAGAAGTATAGGAAAGTTTATTTATATTGAGCGAATGAAGCCTTCTTTCCTTTCTCATTTTCGATACAAATGAAAATAAAATATATCGAAAAATTTAGGATCATTCAATGAAACTAATCGATAATGATCACATACCAAATCATAATCTTCATCATCCATGTAATCGTCATCCATATTCGTACTTCAATAATTAACTATTCACTCAGCAAATAGACCCCCAGGGGTAATAAACACTGCAATGTAATGGTAAATTAAACTTCATATAACAACAATATTACAAAGGCGGATAATCGATCATAGATTATAACTTTTAAAGGATTTACATCACTGTAATCGATCAAGACATAAATAAGTGGAAAAGCACGCCACAACAAATAGCTGGCACGATATGCGCTTTTTATCCCGTTCATTCGGCTAATGAGCTTCATAAGTTGCTAATAAAAACTGAAAAATTTGGAATAATCCTATCCTATTTTATTAAATCCAATCATTCATGAATATTCCACAAAAGCTCCATTTTTTTACAATCCGATCGCCATGAAATGAAATAAGCTTTAATTTCGATATTTTCCGAGTTGAATTTACCCGATAGACATACAAAAAAAAAAAAAAAAAAATTTAAAAAACAAACACACAATCACACAGATATATCATTAAAATATGCTTAATAATAATTGTTTGAATACAAAAAATTAGGGCAATAATGCGATCACTGGTCCATAAGAATATTTATGTAAAAATAAATAATTCCGTAGTACGATTCTTGAAAACATTTCTATATTTTATTAAACTTAAAATAGTACACCCGCTTGATTGCGCATTTACCCCTCCCCCCTTCCGACGTTTAAATATCTTTAGGTCTAAGTAAACTCTATTTAAATAAGCGAATCGATCCTCATCTAGAGCAACTCCAGAGTCGCTCATCACTAAATCAAAATTCAAAGAGGCATAGCTGAAATGCTAATAATTTGTAGACTTGTTATATAGGCTGTCTATCTGTCACCTTCAATTCATATATCATCAAAATTTTGACGACAAAAACCAATAAATAAATTCCAGCGTGGATGAGCACAAATGATAAAACTACACGACATATTGTTCCATAAAAGCACTTGTTGATGGGTGCTTTTATTATAAGCGATGTTAGTGCAACATCATCTGTATAGACAATTCGTGTTTCCTTGGTGGTCTCTACGTCTACGAATCGAATATCACCTTTTTTGAAGGTGGAAAATATAAATAATTATAAGGGGAGCCAAGAGTTTACTTTTATATCACAGATAAAATTCAGATATTTCAATCGTTTTTCGCATTCCTCCCAATTTGCGCCAGAAATGAACTCCCTGAGATTAGCGGAAATCCGGAAAAAGCAGAAAGAAAAGAAAACAGAAGTAAAATACTGAAGTGGCGAAGAACATGGATCCGAGTTAACTTGTGTCCACTCGGACCGAAACCGGATTAACCTCTCCGCATAACGTAAAGAGTCAAACCGTTCCGATTCATAGCAACAACCAGGGCTGAATTTAATTTCAACCATAAAACTCCTTTCTACGATCTCACAACTCCATAAGTGGTCTAGTAGATGAATGAGACCACCAGATAAGGTTTTTTCTAGACACATGAACCTCATTATTGAGTTCGATCTTAATCCTGCTTTTTTTTTCTTTTAAAATTGGGACATTTGCGCTCCTCTAGTTAAGAAAATAATAGCAATATTTGGGAAAAAAAATCATAATAAAAAAATAATAGAAAATCGGAAAAAAAACCACCAATAGAAATAGGAAAATCCATCCGCTACAAATATAAAAACACTGAATGCGCTTTCAATATTTCAACATAAACAGGCAAACAATACGTACATTTTTTTTAATGCGATGGCGCTGTAATAGTTGTAACGGAAGGATCGATGAGGGTATTATTTAAAGTTGTAGCAATTCTAATTGTTCAACCCAATGAACTTTATTGTAAAAGTTTCGATAAATTGTTTAGAATTTGCTTTTCCTATTTGAACGTTTGATGGCGTATTAAAATTAGCCCTTTGAACCTTAGTATAAAATATGCATTTGTGGTTATTGCTTAACAGGTTTGATGTTTGTATTTGCATATGTAATTTATAAACTAGTACTTTGGAGTGGTTAACTTCTTTGTTAGTATTAATAATGTTATGGTACTCGCTGATCAATGAGGTGTATGTTTCCGGTTGTAATAATGTTATGGTGGATCCAGTTTCCGGTTGTAACCGGAAACCCGGTTAAGATTTACTTATGATAAGATAGGGCTAACTTCCGTGTGGTGATTAGCTTTTATCAACATTGGCATGAACTCCACCCAGAATTAGATTTATCACAAACTGCAATTAATGAATCTGTTTTATTTACTTCTTCACTTTTGTTTTCCCCTTTTTGAAACAATTACTTATGAAGATGCAAACTTATTAGGTAACACTTAATGTTTCAACATATTTTAAGTATTCTCTTTCGAGATGAAATTTTTTCAAATTTTTTTTTGTAAATTTTAGATTAATTACTTTAAAAAAAAAATTCGAGAGGATATAAATAAGTATTCCAATACCACCTTCTTGATGGCTGCTCATAGGCATGTGATAGAGAAGAAACGTGACGTGTTTATCGAGAGAAATTATTAAGCAACTTTATGTAATTCGTCGATTTTTGTAGGTATTTGTATGGTTTCGATGAGATGGGTTGAAGCGTAAACGACGATGTTGATGCTTCCAAGGAGGCGTCTGATTTCTATGCTTAAATTATGTCTCGTCTTTGCCCTATTGTCTATTCTTTTACTTTCTAGTCGACTCTTTAAGCTCGGTGAAGAGGTACCTTTCAGGTATGTTTATTATGTTTTGCTCTTATAAAATTGTTGTTGAGATTTTCACGAGTTTTATAATTGAATAGAAATACAATTGCCACTTGTTAAAGCAGTAAAAGCTTCTCAGCCATCCCTTCATCTTCGATCCTGAAATGTTTTTAATGAAGTTGAAATTGCGGATATTTCGCTTTGTTAAAATATAGACAAAGTGATGCAATATTATTTTAATACTATCCTTCATCCTTTTTTTTTAAAGCATGACCTAATTTGTTGGATGAACTCGGACTGTTCTTTTTGATGGTTACGAAGACCATTTATTTCATTCTTAACTGAGGTTGAGTCAGTCTGCCAGTTATAGTTACATCGATAGATTACCAATGTTCTTATTTAAATATCCTTGAAATAAATACTGATGTCATCTACACTAGAAGGAAGGTAGAAACGACAATGTAATGAGCAATGACATCTCGAACATCCATCTGGTTGTGCTAGTTAAGGAATCTGAATCATAGCAGTTGAAAGCTTTTATTGTGATTTTCGCTTCGAGAAAATCAACGTGACGTTACACCTTTGCAGGTATCCACCTCAACGATTACCACCATATGTTTGTCCTCGATCCAATGATATTCACCATGGCAGACAAACGCTCAAAAAGGAAATCATTCAGAAAGGAAATACAACATGGAAAATGGACGCAAAAATTTTAGTATTTGTTGAAACAATCTATTCAAAACTTGGCAAACAAATTTTGAATATTTTAGATGCCGTTAAAATTCCACATAGAGTGGAAATGCTCAGTAAAAATTTACCTCTTCTTACAACGTCTAAAAGAGGTCGATTCTCTATAATTATCTTTGAAAATTATTATAAATATTTGAATTTACCTGCATGGAATCGACAACTTATTGATAAATATTGTCGTGATTATGGGGTCGGTATTATATCGTTTTTGAGTAGTCGTACGGCCGATTATATTCGTGCAAAAGTGAAAGACTCACCGTTGACATTTCGTCAGAAACAGAGAGCTGCCAATTTACGATTTTCTTCATCGTCATTGGTGAACTTCATAGGGAAATCTGGTGCTGTTCTTGAGGCATCTGAGCCGGACGCTAACGATTGGATTCTCTTCGATATTAGTGAAGGTATATTTATTGGAATAGTTATTAACACTATATGGTCCTTTATTAAATATAGTCACGTTTAACCACTTTCGTCGGGGAATGAACGGAATCTGCTTCTTGGCTAAAAGCAAAATTGCATCTCGGGAAAATTGAGTGGTTTTTATTTAAATGACTTTATCAAATCAAATTGGTCTTCTTTGCCATATCATATAGTGAGATTAGTTAGGAGTAGTAATAACCCTCTGCAATTGACATAATATTGATAACATAATTAATATTATATGGATATTTCTAAAATATTTTTGCAATATAAATATGATATACTAAATATAAAGGGGATTAATAGAAATTTGCATCTAAATTTTGCATATATTTTGCATATTTTAGAATTTTAAATACTATAAACTAATAGATTTATATGCAAAATCAATGCAGAATTTGGGGGGTTTTTTTAAAGGATTCGAAAGCGTTATATCAGCCGATGATGATGATGGGAATGAACGAGCCGCAGTCATTCATGATCGTGGTTTCAATGATAAAGTGGAACGAATCTTATTTGGGCATAATTTCACTCATTGGATTAATAAGATCGCATTTGTCGATTCTCTCAGGTTTGCAATTTTTTTTTTTGTGCATCATTATGCGTTTTTTAATCTAATCTCTAATCTATTGCAAAAGGTAGTTTTAATTCCTTCATTGAAGGATGTGAAGCACTCTTTTTGTATTTAGGAAAATTCCGTTCTTGGAAATATGTTTTTAATAAATATATATAGATATAAAACAACACAATTATGTTCTCATTCTTAATGTTTCAAAAAATCGAAAAAAAAGTTCAAAAATATTAACAAAAATTCGATAGTTAAAAGAGCTACACTAGAGAAACTCTCCACCTTTTGATAAATCAATAGCTGGTAATAAATAAAAAAATTGCAGATATATGGGTGCGGGATCGGTGCGAGTTGATTTGGATCGTTTCATTCAAATAGACGTTGATGATATATTCGTTGGTTCAAGTGGTAGTCGAATGACACGTTCAGATGCCGATGCATTGCTTCATTCACAGAATCGTCTACGACGATCGATTGCCAACTTTACCTATTGTCTTGGATTCTCGGGTTCCTTTTTTCGTAGTGGAGATACTTTAGAAATCAAAGGAGATGAACGCCTCATTGGTTCGTTTTATTATGTACTTATATAGAGAAAGCTAAGTTATATTCTAATAGAAGTTTCTTCTTCATTGTTGACCCCCTCCCCTCCCTCCCAAACTGTTTTATTAAAATTACAGAGTTTGATCGTCGACGAGCTGCTAACTTTACGCTGATATTATTAAATGATCGTTACTTTCGAAGACCACCTAAGAATTGGAAATCCGATACAATCATTATTTCCACTTTATGCCGAATATTATCCCCTAATAATTTTTGTTACAATTTAGTAATGCTGTTGAAGCGCATTTTTATATTTGATAGGCTTATTCATTATTTCATTTCTGCGCAGTTCTTTGCATTACTTTCTAGTGGATTTCCATGTCACCAACGTTCCCATATACGATGAGAGGTTAAAGCAGTTGTTGTTTGTTTTGTTTTGTTTTTTTTTTTCAGAGATTGGAAAAAATTTTATATGGTTTCCACATATGTGGCGACATAATCACGCTCATGAACTCAACATCACCCAATTGAAAGCTATAATGACGTTAAATAAAATGTTTGCAGAGGTATGTTACGCTTTTTTTTTCTCTCTCTCTCTCATTTTATAGAAATTATTTTCGGAATTCGATATTATCTTCTTATTGTCATCTTTTTTTGGCGTCGATGATTGATCAATATGAGGGACTTTATTTAGCTATAATTTTTGTTTTTATCTTTGATTTTTCATCTATTATCGTTCGATTCAGTTTGTTTTATTTCAAAGAAAGCATAGTGAAATGTGCAAATCATCTATAGTCATTTAAGCAATTGGAAGCTTTCATCTCGTACAGTTTCGATATATTTATCATTTTTTCGATACTTTTATTCACTATTAGTTAGTTATCATTTACGGTGATAATTTTTGAACATTTATCGTCATTGTGTTTACCGATTAATTCGACTATTTAAGTCGTGGAAAATCTCGGTACATTCCAATTATGCAATATCACCACAGCATGCCGGAGTTTATCCGGTGCATGAAGAGCTTTATAATTCATGGCGTGAAATATGGGATATTCATGTAACTTCCACCGAAGAATATCCACATTTTCGACCTTCATCCGCACGACGTGGATTCATATACAAGAATATTTCGGTATTTTTTAATTTGTCTTATGTAATGCAATCGTACTCCTTTTTTTTCATTTTTTTTTCATCAGTCTGTAGATACATCTTTCATTTTTTTATCCTATTATTCGCATTTTCTGCTTGAACCTGACAATAAGGTATTGGTAAGTTAAAATATATGATTCTTGTTCCATTTCTTTTAGTTTTGTTGACTTTTTCTGCCATTTTATTTAGATTGCCACAAATATTGGCAATCTTTTTCTATTTTCAATTTTTTTTTCGTTGGAAGAGTCGAGGAGAGGTCAGGTTTACTGGATAGCAGGATTCATATTTTAGACCCATTCTAAAATTGGTTACATTTATTCTGAACTATTCAATGATGTGTTCATTTTTAGGTACTTCCAAGACAGACTTGTGGCCTCTATACACATACATATTTTTTTCATTCGTATCCTGATGGATTGAGCAATCTTTTAAATAATATCGAAGGTGGCGATCTTTTCTTTACGATCTTAACAAATCCGGTTTGTATTTGTATTTACGATTGTTTTTAGGTTTTAGTATTCAACGATTTTTTTACTATACCATTAATGAGCAACTGAAGCACGCTTTTAAATTGGGAGCTAGCTGATATATGCAGAGATTTAAGAAGCAAAAAATAATTGAAGAAATATAACTAGCGTGAAGCGCGCCTTAAGAGTAACATGAGTCACTCACTTCTGTAATAAACATAGAGTTGTAAAGGCAATTCATCGTTTTGCCTTGTCTACTGCGCGGTCGGTTGGGAAGCTCCGACCAGAATTGTTGACTCCGCTCAGCCGAGCCACCCCGCCCAGCACCCTCATCGGGACAAGGGTGGCGGAACAAGTCTCGACAGTCATAGGAGAACGACGGTGAATCGGCTCGTCAGCAACCGACATGCAGCAGACGACTCTAAGCCCTAACCTTCACGCGACCGACCCGCAGGAAGGAGAGGCCGACCTAAAGACCACAGAAACCAACTAGACCAGAGAGGCATTGGGTCAGAGCAAGTAGAAGCGATATGAAGAGACATTTAATTCGTAATGAATGCTCTCTTCATTGAAATAAATAAATAAATGGTGGTAATACCGAAGGTGCATGATCCTATTTAGGAAAGAAGTGGATTTATGAAAGATAAGATCACTGCAACCAGTTCGGATTGTATTTCAATCCTTTTTTGTTGCCACATTTTATTTGATGTAAGATGTGTTTTCAATCATTTCACCTAAGCAAAATGCTCTTACTGCCTTCCTTCAAAAGCCTTCGTCGATAGCACCGGTCAGCTGCTCTCATCGAGTTGTTGCTGTGCTAAATTTTTCTTTAATCCCTGCAGATAAATTAGATGATCTCGAATAACCTTGTCGAAATTTTCCTCTCTTCATTCATATCGAAATATTCCACATACCTCCATTTTATAAGGTTCCAAGTGGAATATTATTAGTTTTGCTACCTATTGATGTTTCCTATCATATACTAATTTAGCCTCATTATGGGTTACCTAGGAAGGTATGGGACAACGAAAATATAGCGACTGTATTGCTTTGAAGTTACGAATCTCTATTTTGAGTCGTTGAATGCATATTGTTCGAAATTCACTTAACAATTGCATTTAATGTTTTTTTTTTCTATGCCATTCACTTGAGTGGGATGTTTGGATGCATCTAATATTGCACTAAAGAAGGTTGGAAGATGATTTTTTTTTTTTGGTTTTGGTTTTGGTTTCACATAACTTAACTAATTTTCAAATTAGAAACCTAACTTCGTTGTTGTAAACTATAATTTATCGCCAATCATCTTCTATATTTACGAATTGATTTCCATTTATGTAATTAATTTTGTTGCAGTTTTCAATATTTATGACTCATCAACAAAATTATGCACACGATCGGTTGGGTATATTCACATTCGAAAGGGTGGTCGATTTTATTAAATGTTGGACAAATCTTCGATTGTATTGGGCCGAACCAATGCGCATTGCTGAAGCGTATTTCCATAGATTTCCCCATGAACGTATTCCTGTTTGGAGTGTAAGTTTTATACTTATAAGTAAGGATGACTCGTTAAAAAATTTTATGTTAAGAAGACTCTAAACTTTAAAGGAGTGATTTAATCACGAAAAACTCTGTTGTGATGCCGCACTTCAGATTGCCTCATTAATGAATCTGAAAATGGTGGGGAAGAGGAAGGGGGGGGGGGGGGGGGAAGGTGAGCTTAGTTGATAGTACTGCTCAAATCATCCGCTTTCTAGATGGATAATCTAAAGCCTGATGGGATTAAACAACCGAAGTATGGCAGGTTAGGGCGTTTATAAGTGGCTCAATCTTCGAGTATTTCTAGTAGTATAATCTTTATTCTGAAGTACAGTCAATCGTGCTTCTATTTTATTATTCATTGAGGCATTAAATAAAAGAGAGGAATATAGAACAAGCATTAGAAATAAGAGCTAGCAGGCATAGATGTGCAAACAATGATGACAACTGAAAAACGAAAATGATAACAAATAAATGGCTGAAAAAAAGGAAATATTTAGATGGGAAGATCATTTAAACTATACTATTGTAGACGATATCAACTAACATATGAAAATTAAAGCAGAAATTAGGAAATTATAGATTCATGTAGTATTTGTTGGGATAGCTTAACGCATCGCCGCATAATGGAAAGGAGTAAGACATCAGATCTATAATTAAAACAACAATCTGAATTGTATCATTAAACAATTGCAAAAATAAACGAGGGAAATCCCTATTGCAAATCTTTATAACATTAGACATATTCGATTTGAAATATCGATTGGTCTTTTAGTTCCTTGGAATATCTTCTGGTTCTCTAATTCCTTGGGTTATCTTCAAATTAGAATGCAATACTTCTTAAGTGTCGTCATGAGCGTTTTCGAGTATCATGTTTGTTAATTCCATTATAATGCAGAACAGAAAATTTTTTTTTTTTTTTTGATGAGCTAGCATCCAAGAGTGATTCACCTCTCATTTTACAGAATCCATGTGCCGATCCTCGTCATGGGAAGATTCTCCCGTTGGCATTTAATTGTTCAGATATACCACTACCGAATGTTTTAATTGTTGGTCCACAAAAGACAGGTTCAACGGCTCTTGCCACCTATTTAGCACTTCATCCCAATTGTACAACGAATAACCCGATTTCATCCTCATTTGAAGAGTTGCAATTCTTTGGTGGTGCTAATTATGAACGAGGCATCTTTTGGTATATTTATGATTCATTTTGTTTTCTCTTCGCAGCGAATCATTTCATATCTTTGTTAAATATGACATAATTCATATCCCTACATTTAGAACGTCACTTTCATTCCATTATTGATCTTGTAGCTTTTTTTTTTTTTTTTTGCATATAATCGCTGAAATGTATCAAAAAGCGTCGAATTGTAAACATATGAAAATTAGATCGATTGAGTTATATAGCTGGACAAGATCTTCTCAATAATTGATTATTTATTATTTTGAATAAAATAATATAGTTTTCATTTTCAATTTTATGAAGTAATGATTAGAAGATAAGCACATTTACTATTATATGAAAAATAGTTGATAACTTATATGAAAGCAATCTTCTCTTTCATAGTATTTCATGAGGAAAATGAAGGCAATACGAAAGTATAGAAGAAGCTAATCATAGATATATTGTATTCGTTGAGTTTCTCGTATAATGGTGTAAATGCCTAAATTATGTTAGAAAATCCTCACTGTAACGAAATATCTCTCACACTACAAAATGGCCTTGATTAGAGTTGATGTTTGATACTCTCGGCTGGGATTTTTATAGTAGAAAATGAAGAACATCAGCGATGCGAACATTTTTTTTTTTTTTTTTTTTTTTTTTTTTGCAGAAATATCAGCTATATGGGAATGGACAAAAAAACGAAAGGAATAGCGCTTTTGTTTTCCTCGTGCAGCTATTATTTTTCTTTATTCTAAATCATCAATCCTAATTAATTGATGCAAGAAAAATAGCTTTCATCTTTAAGGTATATGGAGCAATTTCATAATAGAATTCAATCACAACATACGATTATATTCGAGAAGAGTGCCACATATTTTGATAATATGGATGCACCACAATTGGCAGCTGCCCTTCTTCCTAAAGCGTCTATTATCGTAAGGAAATTTTATGATTGTCGTCATTTTTTATTTAATAACTTCAAATATTTTTTAAATTCATTTTCTTATGTATCGTTAGCAATTTTCATTTCACTAATTAAATTTTTCATATTTACATAAAAGATTTTATTTTCGCAATGATAATTAATATATGAGTTTATATTACTTACGAAACTTCCTCAATCCCCTAGTCAAAAGTCAAATGCGTTAACCTCCGTTGTTGATACTTTCTATGCATCTTATTTGAATCTAGTTGCTCATTATTTGAAGGAGACTTTCCGCTAAAAAAAAAAAAAAAAAAAAAAAAAAAAAAAGTAGAATCGTCGCCTCTGAGAGCATTGCAAAAGAATGGATGGGCTAAATATTTTATCGCTTCACAGAGGTATCGTATAATCTCAAATAATGGAATTAGTGGAATTCTTAGAACTAATGGAATTCTCTTTGAAGAGGAAGCAGATTGGTATTATGGGTCATTTGCATCATCAGTTCAATGAAAGTTCACTGGGAAGTTGAATGCGAATGTTAACAGATATGCTTGCAGTAGTGATCTGGTAATAATCGATTTAATATTAGTTAGAAGAGAATGGGACATTTCGATGAGGAATGGCTAACATCAAGATGGAAATTTATGACAGCCGCCGATACCAGTCGAGGCCTTTTACTTAGAGGGCAAGGAGGAGGGGGGGGGGTCCGATTATGATTATATGAGAGACTTCCGGATGCCCTATAATTTATTTCGTTGGAAGTCTATCATGTATTAGTAAATATCGTTGCTGAATTGAGGTTATCCTGCTTGATCCGGCTATACGTGCATACTCATGGTACCAGCATATGCGTGCACATAACGATTCAACTGCACTCAACTATTCTTTAATCGAGATTCTTAACGCGAACTCTTCTCATGCTTTACCGCTACGTAAATTACGACAACGTTGCATCTCACCTGGAAGGTATTTTTTTTTCTATGAAATAAAACGATGTGGAGTGCTCATCCATTAGTCCACCGTCATCACTGATCCATTGCTTAGTTATTTCTATATACGGCAAAAATTGGCTTTTAGTTGCTTTCGATCTTTTTCAAGTTTCACCAACCTTACGCAAAATCAGCGGTGCTATTTTGGGCACTCATCGGTTGTGTTTGTTGAGTTATTGCTACGATATTACGGCAACTATTTGCTGAGCTCTATTTTTTATTGCTTATTTAAGTGCATAAATGAGTGATTTGCAGATATGCACATCATCTAGATCGATGGCTTGATGTATATCCACTGCCGCAGATTCATATCATCGACGGAGAAACCCTTCGAAATAACCCAACAACGGTGTTGCAATCTTTGATCGTTTCGTTACGCTTGCCCGAATTTGCTTTTGGAGAGATTCTAAAATTCAATGAAAAGAAAGGCTTCTTCTGCGTTCGTAGCAATAAAACCGGTAAGTCATTTACCTCATCACATGGAGTATTGTTATACACGACGTTGAAGGGGATTATATACCTCTTTATCGAAGTAACCTGAAAGCAACCGACCCAATGAAATTATGCTGGAAATAGCGTTATAAGTGTTGCATAGATGCGAGAAAGTTTTAAATTATATCACAGTATACTACTGTTTTTTTTTGTTCTTTCATTCTTTATGTGGTGCTCGTTATCTCGAGCAATCCCCCCCCCCCCTTCGTTTTTTTATGCTTGCCGATTGACCTGTTAGCTTTTCTGCAGCGTTTCCGGACTTAATGTTTTATGGGTTATTGTTACAGGTCCTATGAACGCACTCGTTTTAATGAAAACAAAACACTATGGCAAGTCGATGGAAATATATGATATAAGCGATGGAAAGCATTGCAAAAAGCCTCTTTTAATTGCTAACATTGCAGGTGGGAGTAAATGTCTAGGTGCAAGTAAAGGTCGCAAATATGCACCAATGGATGAGAAGTTAAGAGCACGACTGGATGCCGTATTCCGAGAAGATAATATTGCATTGAATAAACTTCTTACACGCTACGATTTGCCCATCCCGAAATGGCTACATACACAATTGTCTCGACCACGTCCTGAAGAATAGCAACACTTTACTCGAAATATCGACATCATTCGGCCACGTATTTCTTTAAATGTTCAGGTTTTATATGTGGATTACCTTTCTTCATCATTCAACCACAGGTAGATTTTTATGACTTGATGAATCCTTGTCAACGAGACACCAGCTATACAGCATTTTTTTTTTTTTTTTTTGCATTTTTCCTGTCTCCCACAATTACGTCTCCATCGTCTCGTTCATGTCGTCGTTGAAGCTTCCTACCTTCCTTATGAGTTACCCTTCGAGGGTCCTTTCTTCTTGCAATCAGGTCATTAGCTACTATCCCCCAATGATCAGAAGGCCTTAGATTTTATTGTAGATAATATGATGGGCTTGCGATGACATTTTATCCTCTCCGATTCTTACTCTACAACGAAGAGCTTATCTTAATTTTTTTTCTCTTCTTTATATCTGAAAGTTTTGTTGCTTAATATTTTTCATCTCCTATTCGATTCATTGAAGAATTTACTTTAACCGTTGATAAAGAATAATAATAATCTGTTAAGTCACACACATCATGAATTGTATATGTTGAAAATTTCGATTGTTTGTTAAAAAGTAATACAATATATATATGTTTAAAAAAAGAT
>JAAVTS010003873.1:0-14352 GCA_022845575.1 Baylisascaris ailuri
ATAAATTTGCAAAGAAAAAATATAAACATATACCGGAAAATATACCATAATACGCTAAAGCAAATTTGCTCCATGAAATCTGGTTCTGTCTGTCGCATGGGAACGGTGACCCACAAAAGGATATAGGGAGGGCTAATTTCATAAACTTTTTATACTGTTAAATTTGTTACTCTACAAACTAGCCTACTGGACATAACGGAAAAATGCCATGCAATACTAAATACCTTCTCCTATAGAACTTGGCTGATCCGTTGGTAAGATCATAGCCGATATTCAAATAATGCATGACGGTACAACGTCGTTACAAAATTATCAAACCTGTGAAAACCGAATTGAGGACCGATCTCATCTACCAGCACTGCGATTCCAACAACCTCAGGTTACCTAGCTCTACGTAATATTGTTCAATGCAATCGATGATAATGTAAAGTGCAGCCGAACTATGTGACACCCCATTACTTGACAAGGAACGAAGAATCCTTAAAGATGACGCACAATACAATCGGGGGAACCAATCTACATCATAAGGCAAATTGCTCTTACCTTAAATTATCAGGCATAAAGCTCGTCATGTGAAGATTTATTTTACAGCTGAGCGAAAACTCTATTAATTTCTTAAATCTACTATTATCTACTTTTTGCTATTACCCTACATTGTCACTAGATTTTTTAGAAAAAACGTTTGCATGGGAATTATTGAAATTATAGCCAGGATAGTTGAAGCGATTGGAGGAAGTATTATATAAATTCAGGATGTGGAGTTATTACCGCTTCCCTCAATCAGATCACTGTAATGGTAGATAACCGAAGTTCACCAACACCGATTTGCTCATTTCCCTTTTGCATTTCTATGCTTTCATCAGTGATAAATTTAAATAAATTGAAAAAACAAGCTAACGTCCTCTTTCTTATATTTTTTCAAGAGTGCAATCTCTCATTAAGCATATAAATACCGCATTGTAAATAACAACTGTTATCAGAAATAATTCACCAATATACATTTAAAAACACTCCAAAAGTCTGTAAAATTATATTATCATGTCAGTCGGATTAAGCACCATCGTCGACAAGAAAATACTATGGAAAATGTGCGGAAGGAGCGCAGAAGGACGTGCAAATTTACACAGATATTGCACTCAAATATTCGATGACAATATATATTTAAATGTTCTGTTGAAAGCTCAATAAAATCGTTTCATAAACATCAAATGAACTATTTCAACAATCACTCCTCCCACTAGCATCCATCACCCTCCCTCCCTGAAAGTCACTTCCCGAAAGAAAATACCTTTGAACAGCGCCCGGTTACGCTCGATCGGTCTCCCAATTGGCGGATAGCCGCGTTGATACAGTATAACTGCCCGTGCTCTCCATTTCGAATGCGCTCTTGTGAACTGAAACTAGCAGCATCATCAGCGATCGCTTAATAAGCATGAAACGAATATCCGATTAAATAGCAAACATCGCGTAAAATTAGGGTATACTAAATTAGTCGGTTTATTTATATTAAATAATTACTTCCCGAGCATAAATAATAATAAGGAACAAAGCACAAAAACCAAAAACATGAATCCGTTGCATTAAAGATAACACCACCACTCCTAACCAAACCTTGCAATATGACTGTGTCTAAAGAGTAAAAAACTCGAAGAATGCTGAAATCAGGAAAGCATATTTAGAATATTTTTGAAGAAAGTGCAAGGCTGATCGGAAAAAACCATATCAACCCTACTGAGAAAATTTCTTCACCTACCCGATTACGCTAAGCATATGCGATACGCATCTCATTCATTCAAATTAGCAACTCTCAAATGTTGCACAAATTTGGTATTAATGGCTAAAAATATTCTTACCTTACAAACATCGGCGAAGCATGAAATATAAATAGAAGTGCGGCAATCGATTAATAAAACATTTTGGCCAATTTTTATTTGCTAAAACTATGCTAAAAAGATAACACAGTGTGCTAAAATATGCTAGAATAACACATTGCTAAAATATGTTAAAAAATACAAATTCAATGGCTAAAGAAAACTAAAAATATACTAAAATATAACATAAAAACAAACTGCTAAAATAAAGAATAAAACATTCAAAACGCTGTTAAGACATTCAAACCTTCTACATTCAAACCATTATCTACTTTTCGCTGTTAAGAAGTGATCAAAAGTACCGAAGAGACTTTCAAATGAAAGATCAAAATGATCTCGTCAAAAGTTCGCTCGCATAGTTACAAAAGAGTTGATCTTAGATATACCACTGAAATCAATATATATCTCTCTCCCATGTTCAGATATACCTCTCCCCATATTCTTAGATATACCTCTCCCCATGTTCAGCTGAAGCCACAAGCCACAGCACAACTTTGGGCTCAGATTGCCATCAGACCGTAANTAACTTTGGGCTCAAATTGCTATCAAGCCGTAACAGTAATGCTGTAAGATTTGGAACTGTAGCAATAATGCTACAGGATTTCTCCTACCATGATATTTTTTATCTGCCCTACGCCTTCAGGCTCCTTTAAAATCTCATACTTATTTATTTCACCCATTTCCTTTCTCTTCCTATTTTGAAGTCTGCCTAGTTCCGCCTTCATCAATTAATTCAACAGTCTTCAATATTTAACAGTGTTTCTATGTCGACCACTCATTCACTTTCTGATATATACTAAAGCAATGTACTCTACATCTCTCCGTCTCTTCTTAATTAAAATAAAAAATATCGCTGATATGAGCACATGTTAATCAAACGAGATTCAAGTTAAAATACCTTATCTTCTTCCATCCTGTCCTCAGAAGGCGTACACTTCGAAAACAGAAGTTTTGTCCATCTTCCTTTATTCATAAAACCTAAAAAATAATTAGCGCCTATTGCCTCCTCCTCTTAGCTAGCCTTCAGCCTCGGGTGTAGGAGACGCTCTCTGCAATCTGCGAGAGCTGCTCCTTCCCGGGTTGGTAGCCTGGCACCTTTGTAGCATGGTTAGACCTACCAAGGCATACGCCCCGCTACCATAGGTGCCAGGCGGCCAGTGCCACCGCTGCGCCACGGTGAGGCGAGGAGGTAGGACTTTGCAGCGGTCATTTCACATCATTATATATTGACTTCTCCCAACATTATATATTCACTTCTCCCAACTCCTAACAGCGTTTCATCTTCCTCCCCTCTCTGCGGCTAANNNCAATATGGGATCAGCTCCAGTACTTCCTTCCCAGCATGGAATGGAAGTACTGGAGCTGAAGGATCCCTATGAAAGAGCACTTCGTAGGTAACGTTTGTCAACACTGCGATAGGTGTAGCGAAGTTGTTCTCTCATGCAGCCCTACTCGCATATTAATCGAGATGAATAACAAAGGCAAAAATGGAACAAAATCGAATAAGAAACGGTACATATCACTTGAATTAGTTTCTTAATTCTGGAGCAGTGATTGCCACAGTTAGCGGATTATTCGAGGTGAGGAAGGGTTGTTCCGTTTGCTGGTTTCGAATTTCTCGACTCCTCTCCATCCCTTCAAAAAAACCATTCAAATAGCATTGAGGCTTATTGAGACCTTGAACGATTGTTCCCAGCAACGAAGAAGAAATCTTTTCCCTTTGCCACCAAACGCTGTTTTCCTCTTCGAAAGGGGAAGCCGAAAACCTCGATAGCATTCTGGATGAAGAAAAGAAATCAGTAGGGAGGTTCTTTCAGCAGACAGGACAAAGAATCGACCTCAATTTCGAACTGCACATTCAACTCATAAAATAAATTCTAACAACCAACCACCTTCACAAACCTAATAAAATTTCAGCACGAAGCGTAACAATGCCGCGGACAGGAAGAGGATGTGGCAGGAAGAAGGGGGGAGGAAGAAGGGATGAATAGGGGAAGGGGGGAGGTGGAAGGGGGGAAGGAGGGGGGGACGGGGGGAGGGAGAACGCGGGCAGAGTTCTAACGCGCCGAACAGAACGGAGCTGCAACAAAGTAGTGGGCGAAGCGCATGACCCTCCCTGCCCAGTGCGACACAAAGAACAGCACCACCCCTCAATGCCTCACATGATACCCTCAAGACAAATGAATGAACGCTTATTTTATCGATCACCCTCAGAGTTAATTCGTGAAAGTGGGGTATTCTATTTAAATGTCTATAATATTGTTTGGAGGAGAATGAAAATGTTATGTCCGAGCACTCCCATAACCTCTAGTTTCCTCAGGAAACACACTAATCTGCGCAGCTTTGTGGACACTTCCGCCCTGGATTAAGGCAAAGTAAGGTTGGCTTCTCACGACACGGCATGATTAGCACACTTTGAAACGAATATTTGCACAGTTCCCATCTATTTAGTAATATCACTGAATACGCATCAAAACGGAAATCAAATCGCGAGGTGATGCAAAAAAAAAAAAAAAAACAAATTGAACGATCGTCGATAAGGATCAGAAACGAATATAACAACAAGCTCTATAACGATATCCACTAAGCTCTACAACTCGTAATTCTCAGCAATAAAATCCGAACAATAAATAAACGAATGCAAAACTAGAGTTATCCTTAATATCGCATCTCAATAGATAGAAAAGAGAGTGGATGTATATACGCCGTGTGTAATAAGGCTTGCTGATCAATTCTGTTGTCCTCATTGTCCCAAATGCCTCTATGCCACACGAATCGTTATAAATCAAATATCGGCAACCCCTTTACTATTATTCTTCCTCATCGAACCACAAAACCTCCACTAAAATCTTGTCACTTCCTTTTCTTATTTCTATCATATGAAGTGAACATATAAAATAATATCTATGAAAGTGAGCATAATGTTCCCTATAAATCCACTACAACGTTCAGTAATCACAATCAACTCGAAAGCATTGCCTTACTTCATTGTCTCCCCTCTACAACTAAACAATGCTACCTCACTGAAACTAGTTGCATTTTCATAAAATATTGCAGTGCATATCGCAACATAACGCTTCATTGCAACTGTATTATCGAATTGCGGCAATCACTACTTCATTCTCAAATAAAGAAAGAAGACAGCAAACGGCAATAGAATGAGCTAACCAGTGAGTGCACTCGCCCGATCTTTGTCACTCACAATCTCCACAAACATTTGCGTAACCCCTCAAAAACTTTTAATGAGCAGAATAAGTTCATTATCGAAGGCAATGGGAAATATGTCAATGGATATGACCCGCAACACATCGTCGATCAACGATATAAACGAAGGACATTCCTCTCAACAACTTTCTCATGCATGCTATGCTATTTTTATATTTTCATAACACTTTCTTGGCCTCTTCGATAGAACTTCAATTAAGAAGAAAATGGAAAGGAGAGGGGTTGATCAGAACAATAGGAGGAAAAAGGTCACCTGTTAATGGAGGAGGAGGGGTAACAAGCTCACTGGTGATCTAAACAACATTCCAAAATATTATCTTAACAAGAAGGTCATTTATCTACCTAAAATATGTCAGTCTATAAACGCCTCAATGAGATAGAGATGAGAGAAATGGCAAGTCACGATGACGAATCAGCACCATCAACTCAGACTGCATCGATGTAGGTATATGCACCCTTGACACATAAAGTGATAAACATTCTCGAGCAATAATTTCTAATACGAAGAAATCAAACAAAAGAAGAGCGATATGGGAATAATCCAGACAGCCCTCACTGTAATCCTAATCAATGAAGTAAACACAACCTAAACAATGGTAATCATTGGAAGCGATCTCAAAATACTATTCCATCGCTATAACAGTACGCAAGCGCGTTTCATATGCATCGCAAATATTTATTTACATCCGCACTGAAAGCTACAATATAATCGCATGAAGGAAAGTTGAAGTCTTCTAAAACGACACCAATCGTTGCACTTGATTCGCATAGAGTGTACTACTGAAAGGGTATTTGCTTGGTGCAACTATAGTCCCTCTCGCCTTTCTTCCTCTGTGGAATCGAACACGAAAATTTTCGAATTAAAATGAACACACCTGCAATTTTCTAGACTAGTAACAATTCTAGAGAGAAATTCCGTAGAACATATTGAATTTGAAAGTTTTCTATAGTACTTTAAAGAGGCGAGCGGAACACCGCCTCAGCAACCACTCTGCTGGAAGTGTGCATACGACCAACATCACCGTACGGACTCTGTTAACACAACCTGTTCCGAAATTACTATATCTATTTATTTTAACCTCACATGAGATGGTGAAAGGGATTACAAGTTACTTTCAGCCTGAATTTTCGTCCTCTTCCCAGAAGCAGCATATCGAAATGAAGTCCCGGGTTTCACAATCCACCTTCCACTGCTTCACTCCAGTAAACCTTTTTGAAACGAAACGTAAAGCCTATACAACGATAACGGGAAATGCGAATGCTATATTGCTAAATTGGTGGAATATAGCTCAATGCTTAAGAGGATGTAGCGAAGCATAAGAGCATGCTGAGGGTGTGCCTTTGTGAGTCTAATTCCCTCGCTTCGTTATACCTTGCTCTGCACCTCACACAATGGCACGTACCAGTTCCTCTTTTTAGTGTCCTCACTGACGACCTTAGCTTTCACCCATCAAATCTTTCAACGTTCTATAACACAGTCCAAGGAACCAGCGTCGGCAATCAGATAAAAACAGCGATCAGCTTTATGTGCTCAAAGAAGAGCAGCTTCAAACAACTGAGTGAACAAAACGTCCCTCGTTTTTTCAGCAATCACCTTTCAGCATATCGAAGAAGAGAATGCTACTTCGTACTCACGTCGAACATCAACATATGCCTACTCGATTGGATTGTAAATAAATTCGAAAGTCTCAACGAGTGATACCCACCTATAACACGATATTGACATTGCTTGCTCCATACTGAACAATATCATAGCCAATAAAACAGCAAATGCTAAATTCACTAGCTCCATTCAAAAGAAATTAATATATGACACTGAGCATTAGGTTGCCGCTTGATGGTGAATGAATTCCCATTGAGATAAATTCTAAACAAAGGTAAATTTCAAACATTTGTTAACATGCTAAAAAGAGGATCTACCTTTCTGCATGATGATAGATGTCTCAATGTAAATGGGGCTTACTTCGATGGGAGTGTGCAGCGCCCAGAAGATGCTGAATTCGACGAACCAATGTGCTTGAGAACGATGAATCCGCGTGCAACGCCTGACACCTTAAAAAAAGTAAATCATTTCTTAAAACATGCAACCACAATTTATAGGCCAACTATATTAGGAAAAAGACGGCTAAGGTGGAATACACAGATGGAAAAATTTTCTTCTGAAAAGCTTCAAGTATGCTGCATTTTACTAATTTTCGAACCATGAAAAACCGTTTATCTCAACGTATTTCCACAACTCTTCAACAGAACTCAATTTCCTGGCAAAAAGATTACACACATTGAGTGACACATCAAATAAGCTTAATTTACGGATGAAATGAGACAATTATAAGGAATATAAAACAAGCACTCGTTAGGAGCAGAAGAGGGTAAAGACAAGATGCAAAGACAAGTCAACACTTAAAACAAGTCGGCAATCCCTGCATCGAAATAAATTTACTCAATGTGGGCGAGCTTATCAACACGTCAAAATCAAAACTTATTAATATTGTAATTGCCAATTTATATTGTTCGAAACATCCCTCCTAAATTTCCGCCTTTAACAATTCCCACATCCAACATTCAGCTACAGCACACAAACTTTCCGAGCAAAACAACGGCTTTTATATCAATGCTGCAAGGATCTATAAATGACTAATCCTAACCTTCAGTGAACATCATATTAGTGAACACCTCAATTAAACTGCTTGAATAAGAACTGAACAATTCACTTATTTGAATAAATAATAAGAATAACTCAATAAGTTCATGCAATAGTTCATACCATCTCATGAACCAAAGTTTCTTAAATCAACGTGGTCAAGAGTACTTCTGATAGTCTTATAGCAAAGCAAATTCGATACTCTACAAATATTCACAAAAAAAAAAAAACGTTTGCCATGAGCATGCATTCGCTACCATCAAAGACAAAGCTTTCTTTTCTCTAGAACATGGCACTTGCTCTTCACAGTCCTCCCCCTCCCTCCCTCCTTCCCCCATTGCTAGCCCACCTGCTTACTCGAAACATAGTTTCCACAAGCAAGAAAAACTTACTTGAAAATGAAAAAGAAAAGAAACAACGGAACGGATATATTCCAAGCTGTATTGAGAAACTAGTGGTCTGATTTCATATCATATTTGATGGAACCAAATTCGGGGAGTAAATTTCTTATAAACCGAGGTAAAACCGAAATTCAGTAATTTATGTAGCATGTTTTAATCATCAAATAATTCGCCTTTATGGATAAACACAGTTTCAAGAACAAATCAATTGTATGAAAGCCTCAACTGCAATGTTATTCAATAATGACGGCTTGAAAAATGTGTTTAGTGACGATAACATCATCGCCACTACTCTTTTTATGATAAGAATGCGCCAAGAAATTCCTTAAAAGCCTTTTTCTTGGCATCCATTTCAGTTTGCCCACATTGAAGTACCTAAAATGAACACCTACTCACCTTGACGGCTAGCACAGCTTAATACACTCTAAGAAAACAACAGCTGTCAATAACGATTACCTGTCACTGTGGTCGTCTGAATTGTCGTTTGATGCTACCATCTGGTCGAGTTGTCGATCCTTTTCGTCTGCAAAGCACATCTCATTACACATTAAAGAGGCCAGTAAATCACTAAACTGAAAGCCGTCTTCAACTCCTTCCACTACGGGCTTCTAACATCTTAAATAAAAGCCTCTATCCGTCCTTGTTGAGGTAAAATGTCGATGGGCCTCCAGAAAACTTCGTTATTAAAGATCTGCTCAATGCATGCATAGGGCCTAGAGTGTTCTTCAATTTCGTGAAATAGAATAGGGAGTTTTCCTTGAAGTTTTCATTCAGGCAAAAACATGGCATAGAGAACGTTTTCAAAACCGATTCTCACCTGCACTGCTCAGATCCCGTAAAGTATGTCCAGCACAACGCATACAGCGATACGGCACAATATGCTACTAAACGATGAAACGAAATTTAACGAACACCACAAACCGTTGCAAGACCGGCGACGGCTGTACCTTCTTTGAGTTGAAAATCGTGACCGGAGGAGTAGCCATTTCTACAAGTACCACTTCATGCTTGCACCAACACATTACAACACTCTCCCTACATACCTGCTGCGTTTGTCATGTACTTTTTATGTATGCGACAGGCTTGTTTGTATGTTTCTGTTACATTGTGCGATTCTACATTTCTATATAGAGTATTGAAACAACGTTCAAATCTACTTAAAAATTGACCTTTCAAATATGCGTTCTATTTATAACGCATTTATATGGTTTCCTTTCATGATTCAATAGCAGTGATAATTCCTCAACAACACAAATATATGACTCATAGCAAAGTTGTACTCAAACATCTCTAACAATTTAGAAACTTAAACATATAATTATTGATGAATCATTTTACGATCGTCGAAAGGTTGTTTAGAGAAGTATTTCGTCATATATAATATTGAAATAAATAAATTTAAATACTTCACTCTCAATTGGAAGTATTCATAGCTTTATTTAAAAACACAAAACTCATCTACAGTCTCACGGTGCTTATTCATTTTGTACTATATGAGCTTAATGAGCTGAATGAAAGACGAGTCAAAACTGAAATGGTCGAACTGAACTGTACAAATCGAACAGGTCGAACAATACAATTTGCTAACACTAACTGTTTTATCACCTATGAAAAAGGTTTATTTAGAATGAATTGCAACATTTATCAGTATTGGCACATTAAAAAAAAATTCCATTAGAAATCATATTTCTCTCCGATTAGCCATTCTTTGTTTGCTTCCCCTCATATGTGCATTATTTAGGCATACTATAGCTATGCGTCGAATTGCCACCTTTCCTACTACAATTGATCTAATCAGCATCCCTAAGAGAACGCCATGCTATGCGCAGCACAACGGTTACTCTGAGGCAAACTTGATGGCGTCGTCAATCCTCTCCACACACCCGGACACACTTCCCGTGACTTAGTAACACTGATCCTGAGGATTGCACCTCCTCATAAACCCCTTTTAACATAATTTTTCTGGCTCATGAGCTAGCAACATCAAAACGCTCTTAGATTATGAGTGAAACATAAGTGAACTGTCGAAACATAACAACCCCACTCCCCTCCCTTCAACGCACACACATGAAAAAGCTTTTGTTACAAACAACCTTACAAATAGTCAACTCACTCAAAAAGCTGGAAATGGAATGAGGCTACATTTTGCACCTCGAATTCTAATGTTTTTGAAATACGCATCTCATTTTGCGATCCCTCCCAAAATACACCTCTGTCAACCCCTTCTCCGATGTCGACTCTACAAAATTTCGTCATTGGCAATGATACAAATAAATACCCAATGGCACAAATGACCGTGTTCAAAATCTATCGCTTGCAGATATGCGGCTCGATTCTGCTAGGCACAGATGTGACCGCATGATTTTAATATATTTAGCACTAATAAAACTAGAGGGTAGAGGGTTGTTTTTCTTCACACCCTTGGTTTAATATGAAGCTAGCCAGGTTTGAAAAATTCATAGTGTTTATCGATCTCTTTCTTGTGCCTTCTGGAAGACGTCACCCGTTCGACTATCACTTAGTGAGACTAATTTTTCTGGCTAGGAAAATGATTCATTCAGCTTTTACAGGTGTTAAAGCGAATTAATTTACCTTGCACCTTCTGGCAGCAAACTGTGACTACGTGTGTAACAACAGCCATGAAAGAAGTGAAGAATAAGGTGCAAAAAGTAGGTGAGTAAGCTCCAGTAAAGCAAACAGGCTTGAATAAGGAACAACGATACTGAAAGATTTCAAAAAAAGAAGGTCCGAATGTGCAGAGGTTTTTTTTTTTAAAATAAGGTTTTCTTGAGAATAAAAATTCCATTTAAAACACATCAAAAGCGATGCTAATCAGTAAAATACAGCACTTTAGGCATAACGAAAATAAATCTAGCATCCGATTTCATTGAATCTTCTAGGAAAATTTCAAATTTCTTTTGAAAGACGATTCATCTCTTGAAAAAGTGAAATTCCGCGATATAAAAGCAACATCACTCTCCAACGGAAGCGTTTGGAAAAGTTGGAAAGAAATGAAAGGTGCAAATGACCAAAGTCAAATAATTACAGCGCAAGTGCTCATTGTGCAAGTGACTAAGGCGCTTAAGTAGCCGGCGCAAATTCCGAAAGCAAGAAAGACCAGAGCAAAAACAATCCGACATGCTCTCCACAATCTCACTACCTACTGCTTACCACCTTACACTCAACCTCAAAACTCACTGCTCTTCGGGGCTCTATGAAGCGAGAAGACGCTCCGTCTCTGCCGATAAAATAACTCAATACAATGCTTCTTTAGTGGCGATACTTCAAATCATGTTTGTTGCATATATATATAGACAGAGAGAGATATAGATATAGATATATATATTACAAAGATTTCAACAACAGACCTCTCTTCATTGCTCAGAAAGAACCCCGTCGTCTTGGAACAAAGCCATTCATCCTCCCAGCCCTCTCCATATTCCCTATTCTGCTTAACAGATAAACAAGAAGCCCATACTTGATTCTCGTAGTTAATGCGTGCCGAGGGCTGCGAATTCTTCAGATCACCTTCGAAGTGACCAACGCCTGCTCCCGATAGAAGCGATACAAACACTTCGCTCCATCCGTCCTTATCATAGTTCCTATAATACACCAATACAGTCGGTTCGTTATCTCATCAATAGGTTGTTCGTCTTTACGTATATCAAAAGACATAAAACACAAGCTTGCAAGACATAGTAAAAACAAACCCGATAGCAGTCTAATATCATCGAACACAAAATTTGCATTTCTAATTTTAGTTGTACTTCACTTATTGGGATAAATTCGTATATTATGCTTGTTCCCCACATTTCATATATCACTTTGGAGAACAAATACTCTGAAAGGTTATCCACCTGCTGCATTGCATCGGCAAATATTAGCACCTTGTAAATTTAAATATTTTTTATTCAAAGACAAAGAACGGAAACGATTCTGGAGGTAACATTTGACGTTGAGATACTTTCATTTCTAGTATTTTTCACTGAAAATATAAATGTTAATTTCGATGTCTGACAATGAATGGTCCCATTATCTTTAATGATTTATATTCTGCCATTAAAATATTATAGAGAGCATCTTAAAACAACACAGCATATCCTACGACACTCAGTTTGTTTTTGGGGACACCTTACTCTTCGAATAGTTAAGGTGAAAGTGAATGAAAGAGAACTACTTGGCAAAATCAATGAAAACAATGTGCAATAGAAGCCATCTTTTGTACAACCAACTAGAAAACATCGTCGCTGCACATGAAACGTTAACTTCTCAACTTTACACTTAACAGTCCTCCCTTCCCTCTCCCACCCCCCGCCCCCTTGTCAGATCGTTTTTAGCCACGCAAATACGTTCACCCTAATTTTCCAATGACTATTCATCACTCTGTTGGTAATTCAAACTGCAGCAGCTAATAAACAATGGAAGAAGCTTTTTTCAGTAAAAATTACTGTTGCATTAAACAATTCGTAACGATACGAAACTTTGAATTAAAACGGTCGTGAAGACTCATAATTTGTGCACCAACACAAGAAGGTTCACCAGCTAAATCCCTACCACTTCAACTATTCAGCTGCTTAGATAACCTTCAAAACACCAATATTAGCTCTTCTTGGGTACAGCTTCCTTCTTAACAAACACCGAAAGCAATAAACTTTTAACTGCACAATATGAATACCTTCCCAATATAGGTGAGCACCCAAACAAGACAATTTCCACCAACTACGATGATTTCGCTCCTTTATATCACTTTTCACATTCGAAACTGCAGATATCATAAGGAAACCTTTTACTATGAAGTTGCAGCATTGCCTCGCCAACATGCACTCGATAGAGTGATCCTTTGGCAAACGCATGCAGCCCGTCACCGAAAGCCTTCAAATCGACGGCTGATATCTCTTGCTGCAAGCACGACAACGTCTTCTTGATTGCACTTGCTGGTGGTGCAATCACACACAACCTCAATGTCAACTCCTCATCAAATATTCTTAAATAATTTCAATAAAAATTACCAATTTTATAATAAAAAAACTCTCAACGAAATTACGAGCATATCAAAACATTGGAAAATTTCATGAAAAAATTCCAAATGAAGAATTTTTTCTCATAAAATTTCATAAGAAATTTTCATCAATGAGAAAATATTCGGAGCAAAAAAAAATACGCTAAAATCAATAACATTACAACTAGTATAATCAACAGCACAATAATATATGCGGTTATCGTTGAAACAAGCAAGTGCCGCATCGAGTATACGATAACAACTGATAACGAGTGATAACAAGTTTAAATTTTAACCATATAGCTTTGCCCCTTTTCATTCATCACCTAATCATAATGACGCCGACCAAGTGGTCTCAGTTCAAAGAATTTGTAAAAACCAAATAAAATTCTTTTAAAAAATCATTTAAAAAGCCATCAAACATATGAAGAAAAGCCGTAGAAAAACTATAAAAATTTTTATAGAAGAATTATGAAAGTTTTTTAGAGCAAAACCATAAAATTACAGAGTAAAATCATAAATTTGCAAAGAATAAATATAACCATATACCGGAAAATATTACAGACGAGACCATAATACGCTAAAGCAAACTTGCTCCATGAAATCTGGTTCTGTCTGTCGCATGGGAACGGTGACCCACAAAAGGATATAGGGAGGGCTAATTTCATAAACTTTTTATACTGTTAAATTTGTTACTCTACAAACTAGCCTACTGGACATAACGGAAAAATGCCATGCAATACTAAATACCTTCTCCTATAGAACTTGGCTGATCCCTTGGTAAGATAATAGCCGATATTCAAATAATGCATGACGGTACAACGTCGTTACAAAATTATCAAACCTGGGAACACCGAATTGAGGACCGATCTCGTCTACCAGCACCGGGATTCCAACAACCTCAGGTTACTTGGCTCTATGTGTACCTGTAATATGCGTTGCATTAGCACTCACCTATCGCCTTTACCACCACGACTTTTCTATGTCATACATCTGCATATGCACAACTATCCGAGTGCTCGTTTTTCATTCATCGTGAGCACTTTTACAAAAACTAAGCAAACAACTTGTTGATATAACACTCGTTATGCCCTCTTCCTTAAAAATCATCGTGCCGTTCATGTTGCCGATGAATTGGATTTTAACGACTTATACGACCAATTCGTTAACCTTTTCCACCGCCTCCCAACCGCCCCCCCCCCCCCCCCCCCCCCG